>PVJX010046606.1:0-12253 GCA_004027295.1 Dolichotis patagonum | reverse complement strand
AAAAAAAAAAAAAAAACAAGTGCTGGCATAGCCTTCCAGAGCATAAAGACAACAAAACCAGGAATTGGTAATACTCAGAAATGTATACCAGCCGGGTGTGATACTAATTCCAGCATTCACCAGCCTGAGCTACAAAAGTGAGTTCAAGGCCAGCCTGAACTGCATAGTGAAACCATCTCAAAAAAAGGAAGAGAAAAGAGAACATAAGGGAGCGGGAAGAGAGGGGAGAGGGGAGGGAAAGAAGAGAGGAGAAAAATAAACCAGCAGTATCTGCATGAAGTCAAGCCAAAGATTACAGTTAGAGAGACATTCACCAAATAAGAAGTGAGTAACAGAACCCATTAGAATTAGCAAAAACTAAGTAGGGACTACAAGAGTCAGTGAGTGATATACCAGTAACTGTCATGCTCCTGGCTCTCTAGAGGAAAGTTTCCTAATTTGTGGCATCTGCCGATTTTTAAGTAGGGATACTTTGGCAATTTCACACTCCCAAAATGACATCATGGAATGCAGAGTAGGGCAAAGATAAGTAGTGGCACCATTATACAGTTTTCCACAATACAGATTTAACATACTTAAACTCAAGAGTACAGATATGGCTTAAGAGATTATAAGCATTTAACAAAGTGTTTAAAAAACACACACTTCTTTTTAAGTAGATCATAATTTAAGGATTTGGGGGTTATTCTTTTCTAAATGTGGAAAGATGTCTTATATGAAAAGAATATTCATTCCAATGTTTTTCATTTCCTATATTCTCCTTCCTATAAGAAATCAATCTATTAAAAGTTGAACACCTGTCTCTCTCCTGGACTAAAATAAAGAATAAAATCATTATGGATATCATAAGATTTTTCTCTAACACCAATTTGTTTATATTAATAAAAAAGTTTCATGTATGTTTATGAAATGTTTCAAAATTTTCAGCTGCACACCTTAAATACCTATAACACAAATGAAAACAGAAGTAAACATTCTGGTGGCACTGACTCACAAATAACATATCAATTCCAACTAAAACCATAAAAACTGGGCAAGTTTTCAAAAATTCATATATTTCATAAATTCACTCAAGATAAAAATATAGCTTTCGAGAAATTCCTAACAATAAAAAAATTATAAGCACACAGATTTATGCCTTAAGTAACAACCTGCTAAGATATCCAGATAGCCAAAATTAACTGGAAATTCATCTGGCAAATAAAAATTGTTAGGATTTTTTCATATAATAGCACAATAAATTTATGAAAGTATTAATTCCAAAAAGTGTCGAATACTTTATCATTCAGTATAATGTAATAATTCCTTTGATAGTGTTGAAATAAAAGTAAACTGTTCCTAACATGTTTCTTTCATTTAACTTACCAATAACTATTTTTGGTCTTTCTTGGCATCCTTGTAAGAGGAGGATCCAGACATCCAAGATGGTAATGGAGTTTACAGGTGTCACACAATAAAAGAAGATGTTGATCATGGTTCTTCTTACAAATTCCACAACTGTAAGTAAATGCAGCAAATAAGGTTAGATAAATTGCAATAGTGACATACCACCCAAATTCAACATTTCAAATTTTTAAATTTTAATCTCAATTAACATTTCTTTATTATAAGGAACATTTCCTATAAAACAGATCTTTTTGTAATATAAGTAACTATTAGTTATAAATACCTGTGAATGTGTTAAAATATGGTTTGCATCTAGTATAAACTTAAATGTTACTAGAGCCAAAACTTTCAAAGGGCATATGTAAACTATTCTCCATGTCATCTTAATTTTAATTATTAGCAAAAATTCATTTAAAGCTGTTTGCATTTTTGAGAAACAATTATTTGAACCAAACGTTTTTCACTTTTCTAAAACGTCTCTAAAAACTACAAAATTACTTCACAAATGAAATTCAGTTTATTTTCTGCTATTAATTATAAACCTTTCAAAGAACACAAAAATAAGCTACATATATAAATAAGTCTTCTCAAAATCAGATTTTAAGTCCTTAAAATATTTAACTGATATTTGAAAACATTCAAAAGTTTTACAATTGTTTTTACTGTTAAATTTCTTTGGTTTGTTTTTTTAAAAATCTAACATTTTTGTGGACAAGCTATTGAGAACTTGAGAACCATGACCTTAATACTTAACGTATAAATATCTACATTGGCAATGTGCAGAATGAGGGAAAAAGTTGTTGAGAACTAGAAAAACCATTCATGTACAGAAAGAACAAAAGAACAATGATATTTGGATTTACTTTCAATATTTATCCAGTATTCAATATAATTTTTAAAAATTTAATTATTTAAACTTAGTATTTATTTATTCCCAGAAAAACAAAACAATCACTATCTAATCTCAGAGTAAAACAGAAAAATCACTTAGAAATCATGCTGAAACAAAAAAGAACTGTAGTCCTAAGTCAGATGTATGGTGATATGCCTTATGATTTCAAATAAACCATGTTTGGGAAAATGGTACTCATTACATAGTAATGTTCACATCATTCATTAAGACAATAGTGGGCTTTTCCTATATTTCATGAAGCTATTTGCTATTACTTATGAAACACCCTAATAAGGAAAGTAGCTAAGGAGATTGATACTGTCATAATGATGCTATATTTAAGAAAACAGTTTTGAGAAGAACATGTATATATAGGTAGGCGCATTTGTACGCATAAAGATGTGTACATATGTGTGCAACTATATATATACGTACGTATGCATGCAAATACACAACTGCATTTTCTAAACTCAATATAACGACAAAAGTGAGATTTTGGACTATGTAAAATTACTATAATAAACACTATAAAAATATTTCTAGACCATGTAATTGCAAAATTACTGCAACTGAACAAAGAAAAAAAAACACATGCAGACTCAAATAAAAATCTATCTTCATTATACACTACCTATAAAGACAAAAGATTCAGATATTCTATGTGGTATCCATCACTACCTAAAAACACAAACTTTACAATTCAAAAAAAATAAATTTCTACTAATTATGTCATTTTAATTATTTATGACAACAAGCACATTTTTTAAGCATCATGTTCCAATTCCCTAAATAGAATTATTTCCATGGAACTTATACAAACATATGCCCAGGTATTGAAAAATGCAAAAAGTCATTTCTTTTATTAAAGAACCACAAAAATCTATCATTTGACATAGAAAGTATCTTTAATAAGATGAATATAAAATCCACTTAAATTCTGGCCTGGACATAATTCCCAAAAAATATTAAGTATCTTCTTTCTGGTAATTATTAGCTAAAAATAAATTCATTACTTGCCTATAAAGCACTGTAGGAAGAGTAGATGTCTTTTGTGTGCCTCCTTCTTTTTTACTTGGTTTTCTCTCCTTGGGTGCTCGCAAAATTGCCGGTATGTTCAACTTCTATTAATTTGAACAAATGCAGTATATATTGTTTTAAGGATGAAATATAAAGCAACATTTTCCTCTACTTACCACTTGAATGAGCTAAATATGCTAGAATTATGAGGGAGAAATCTGCTTTACCAGCTATTACACTGCCAAAAAGAAAGAAAGAGGAGTTTTTGTCTAACAGTGTCTTCCATTAGTAAACCTATAATTACACACTTTTATCAATTTTCTGTGGTACACTAAAACATTATGAAAATTAAACTGCTTTAGTTTGAAAAGTGAAAGACAAGGATAAGCATACAGTGGCTTAAAAATAACATAGTACACTTGACAAAAAGAATATTGAGGTCATTTATTTTCCTCAACATCCCAGGTATATTGGTGCTCCATAGGTTAATTAAAAAAATTATCTTATTGGACCAAACTCCCCAATAAAACGGATGAGACTCTCTTTGGGTTTCTACTAATCTGTAGTATGTTGGCTTCTCAGACAGCAACCATCTATCAAAGTCATTTCTTAGTAACCCAGTGGGCCACATCTGTTCAGCCAGCTGGAAAAAAGTATTATGCAAACAGTGTAAGTGAATTCTACTTCTGCTGTGCATTTTACATTTGCACAAGGAAATTTACAAATCTCTGTGAAAAATCACTTAATAAATAAAAATACCTTGTATAGTAGATATTTTACACTAAGTAGGAAGTCCTTAAGAGACAGACTTGCAAATCAAGCAAATAAACTAAGACCTTGTACTCAACATTACATTTTCTAAATACCAAATATTAAATAATATAATCCTCCAAACATCTATCATCAACCTATCAATAGCAAAAAAGGTTAGTTATTCCAAGGGCAACTACTCTTCATTCTCATCTTGCAAAATAAATTATTATGAGTCACATACATTACACAGTTTACACACACAAAAAAAACTTCAACACCAGCACAGCATAATACAAATCCATATGTATTACTTCATAAAATAACATATTTACACAAGTTGTGCCACGAATTTGACTTCTGCAAACATGTGAAACAAGCACAATGAAAATATCTGTTCTTTGAATGGTTTCTTTTGCAAAAAAAATTACTTTTGAAGTGAAAGAACTATAAACAGTGGGTATCCATCCTTATAATGTATCACAGTACACATATAGTACTAAAAAAGGCATTCAAAACTTCCATTTGGCAGTTCTCTTTTCAACACTTAAGAACTTCAACAGGCTAAAAATGTTCCAAGATAAAAGACTTTAAAAGTATAACATTTAAATTTCAAAACCTATCTGTTAAACAGCTAAAAACCAAACATGACAATGAATCTTTCTAATCTACATGTTTAAATTTTAAGTTTTACATCCAAATAAAATGATCACCTGAAACACAGCACAATAAAAAAAATATGGCAAAGAATCAAAGTCTACTAAATTAAAAAAAATATAGTAAGAGAAACCAGTTTCAAATCTTAGCTCATCACAAAAGACAAATCAATCAGGTGCAGCAAATGAAAAAGTCTGCAAACAAGACAGACATTGAAACAATCAAATTAAGACACAGACAGGTTCTCAGTAGGTGCTTCCCATGTGCTAGATGCATTTTAGGCAGAAATCATTATCCAACTTAGGAGACTGGCTCTGATAAAACAGAATCCTTCAGCTGTGTCAGAAATCTAGTCTTCGAAAGGTAAATAGCAAGAATTAAAGAGAGCAATTGGAAAAACACTAACCTGTCCTGTAATTCTGCCCAGTAAGGCCCATATTCCTTGCCCTTCACTTCGAAGCTTTCCATTCAAGTTTTGTAGTTCTTCCAAAGACTCACACAGCTACAAAGTAAGCAAGTCAAATTATCAATAAATGACCAAGGACATCTACAACTATATCTCACACATTTGTAAGATATCCAAGTCATAACACTATACTACTAAAACAATGCTATCCAATTATTAAGCAGCATCAATAGAATGGAAGCATTTTATTTTGTACTAGTATTGTTTTATTGATACACACTTACACATTTCATTACAGTTGCTATAAAATTTCACACATACTCTGCTAATTAACCATTAGCTCTATCAGGATGCATTTCCATCATCTACCGCGTGAGCAAACTAAGAATCAGAGTTTTTGTGAACATCACTGAACTACAAGAATCTTTTGGTCTTCTGAATCTAATTTCACTTTGCACCATAATGTGGCTCATAACTGAGACTTCCTATTAATTTTTTTAATCACTTAAATTTTTTTTTTTAAATAATAAGTAGCCAGGAGATTCTGTCTCACCCCCCAAAAGAATGGCTACTGTCAAGAAGTCAACCAATAACAAATGCTGGCAAGGCTGTGGGGACAAGCAACCCTTCACTGTTTGTGGGGGCACAGACAGGTGCAGTCACCATGGAAATTAGTGTGGAGATGTCTCAAAAATCTAGGACTAGAGGTTCCATTTAAGTCAAGTATTCTCCTTGTCATTTTCCCAAAAGAATAAAAAGCAACATATAGCAATATATGCACAGCTGTATTTACAGCCACACAGTCTGTAACAGTTAAATCTCGGAAACAGCCATATATATATATATATATATATATATATATATATATATATATATATATATATATATATATATATATATATAGTGGAAAGGCCCATTATAAAATGAATAAAGACCATGTGGGTTTTTTTTAATACAATGGAACACTACTCTGCCATAAAGAAGGATAAGCTCAAGACATTTCTAGTTCAATGGATGCACTTTGAAGCCATTCTTTTTGTTTGTTTGTTTTTGGTACCAGAAATCAAACTGAGGGCCTCACACAGGCAGGTGCTGTGTCCTACTGAGCTACATCCTGAGGCCAAGACCATTGTCTTTAATGAAATAAATCAGACACTCGTTAAAATACTACATTGTGTTTTAAGAAACCAAAAGTGTAAATAAGGACCAAAATGTATAACAGACATTGTGAAACAGGAAGAAAATGTTCAAATGGGAAGGAGAGCTAGCAAGGGGGGAAGGGCAAAGGAAGAAAGGGAAAAAAAAATGGCAAGGCAAAAAAAGCTTCTGTAAATAAGGAGAGGAGGAGGGGTGGAGGGAGGGTAGAGGAATGGGGGGGGGAAGAGTCAAGTTATATTATGCACAGGTACAAATATGCTGAAATAAATGTGATCATTATTTGGTAAAGTGGGGAGGGGGGAACCCAGTAATTCTGCCAGGCATGGTAACACATGCCTATAATCCCAGCATTCAGGAAGACATCTTGCTTTTATATGATTTTTTTTAAATGCCCCTCATCATTAGAATGAAGAAGTAATAATGAAAATTTAAATTGGGAAGAAAATTTTTTTAATTAAAGGTAACATCATAATTCAGGATAAAAACAGTAATTGAAAACTAAGTGTTTACATCTTCTACAAGCTTAGAAGAGGCTTTATAATACATTGAATAGAATAAGAACTTGAGTCAGATGTCTTAGCCTCAAACTGTAGTTCTGTGACTTAACTACATGTGAGCCTGGGCAAATGACATTCTTCAGGACTCAGTTTCTTCCTCTGAACGTGGAAACAATGATCATAAGCTACACAATGGAATTCAGATGAGGATTAGTTACTGTATGTGAGGAAAGCAGAATCGCATCTGACATATATAAAATGCCCAAAAAGAGACAGTGATGATCATGAAAGGTAGGAGAAATGAGTAATAGCTCATTACTATCAGAGAAATATGAGAACTATGAGAGAAACAGAATTTCAAAACATAGAAATGCCATAGAATCACAGAATAAATCAAGTCTTGTTATGCTCTCTGTTTTGTAGCCAACTTACCTTATTATATTCCACATGAAGCTTTTCTTGCTCATTCTCTAATTTATCCTTTATATTCTTTTGTTCAGCCATATTTTCCTGAATTTGAATCATGCGCATATTTCTCTCTATTTAAATTAAATATCCAATTTTACTTTAGTACCAGGTAAAAGCTGACACAAGAAATATACAAAAACACTATCCATATAGATGGTCATATGGATAAATCTATACTGCTGCAACACTTTTAAGTATACAGAAAAAACATGAACCTACAATTTTACAAAAGCCTAAAACTCAGGAAAATAACATGCCTTATTTGACACAGATAACATGGCCAATGAATTTCTAAAAATTATCAGTATTATCAAACATTCACCAGCAACTGTTCTCATTGAAAATGTGCATGTAGCAGTATCTATACTGACCAAAATAATAATTCACAAAATCAGCAGTGAGAGCTGGTTGCTTATGTTTTCTCCTTCCATCCACACTAGAGCTAGTATCTGAATTGTCCACTGGAAAGATATCTGTACTGATCCCCATTAGTTCTGCTTTCCGCATCAGTTTACGAATAGCTGAAGCACTACTAGTGAGTGGTCTGGGCAATTTTTCCCTTGGAACCCAGGCCTGGGGTCTGGTGGATCGAGCTAGTTCTGCCTTGGCACGATATTGCTGAAGCCGGGCATTGATCCTTGCCTATAAAAGAAATGTACACAAATTTTAAAATATAATAAAATGGAACACAGCCCTGATGATTTTTACCTCTGTGCTCCAAGAAAGTAAAGATAACTATAATCTCCTAGTTGAGCCAAGGTATATTTATCAATGGTCCCCATAAACCAAGGTATGCCATACAGTTCTTGAGTTCCAACAAACTACAGTCACACCTAGTAACAACTGCCCCACTTTATGATCAACATTGTGAGAAACTGATTTGATTAAGTTGAACTTTTCCCAATAACTACAACAGTCTCTCCAGATTTACTTACTGTACACAGAAAACCATTTTAAATGATAACCTCACCAAATTCTCTGCATAAGTGAACACTAGACTGAAAATATCTGGTCAATATATTACACTAATAGAACAGTTTCCTCTAAGCCATATTTTTCAATATGGAAATACACTTTACAAAGAGCTGCTCTACTGACTTCCCTAGAAGGAACATACTCAACCACACTACTCACCACTTACCTCAACCATAAACCAGTTCTTAGGTAACTAAGCAAATCTCATAGTTATATTTTACATGTTACTGGCAAACACATAAGATTGATAATCTATAATCTTAACAGGAAAACAGTTTTGGCATGATCCCCATACCTGTGCTTCTGGTGAGAGCTGTTTCTCTCTCTCTTGCAAAGACATTTTACAATAGGATTGCAGAGCCAAGTAGTTTTTTCTCTTCCACTTTCTGTCCAAACGATCTGCATGTTGCTTACAATAAGCAAAAAATGGATCTGCTATATCCTATACAAAAAGGAGAGGGGGGGACGTTTGAACTTCAAAATGTAATTTAAAAAACCCAACAGCAAAGAAAAAATTCTTTCTTGGAAGAATTTCCTAATTTTGGATAATTTCACAATAAACTGTAGAAGTAATTTTTGTACATTATGATAGATTTCTGCTTTAGAAACAATCCAATATATCAAATTCAAATTTCAACTTAGCTATTTTTTTCTTCCTTAAAGAAGCTAAGGGTATAACTTAGTAGCAGAGAATTTGCTTAGCAAACCTAGGGCCCTAAATTAATCCCCAACACTGCAAAAAAGATAGAATAAAATAAAGGACCTTGTAGATTTACAAATACTGAAAGCAAATCTTACGCATTACTTGGATGTATCTGTGTATCTCTATAAAAAAAAACTCAGTTTAAAAAAAATTAAAATTTAATGACAGAAACAACAAATACTGAAGTTTTGTAGGTATCAATTAATGCTTCAAAGCAACAATTCTATATATTCAAAACTACAGGACTACCAAAGACAGACAATTCTAAATGATTAGCAATGCGTGAACCATTCTCCTCAGGGGAAAAAAAGATTAAGGCCAGGCCCTGACACTGAAACAATTTAGGTTTCTCCCTTATCTCCTTACATAATGTCAAATGGGACTGCAGTTCTCTCTCATTTACTAGCCATAATGTATATTTTATCATTCATAGAAAGTAGGGTACAAAAAGAATTTATTCGATCAAAAACACAAATAATTTAAAGGTGTTGCCAAAAAAAGTTAATTTGCAGTGTGGCCATTATCAAAACAAATAGTTCATTCTTAAGTCTCTCCCAAGGAAGAACACTGAACTATACATATAGTTTTATTTATTTTAAAAGGGTTTCTTAGTAAGATGAGGATTTATAATCTAAAGAGAAACAAGAACACTAATAAAGATGCACACATAAGAAAGAACAGAAAAAAATAATTTTTAAAATCTAATGTGTCCTTAACATTAAAAAAAGCAACATAAGGAAATTCTGTAGTATGCTAGCCACAGACATCACAGTATACAGTATAGTACTGTGTATAAGATCACAAAATTTAAGTGTAAAAAACCTGAATATAAATCGATGTGCCACTATTTACTGGCTATTTCAACTTCAAAAAAATCGTTTAACATCTCTGGGCATCAATGCCTCATTAGTAAAACAGGCCTCAATAACCATATCATAGAGCTGTCAAAGCAAAATACAAAAATGTAAGTAGGAGACTGCATTAACACACACACACACATTCTCAGGCACACACAGCTGCTTTCTACTGATGTGTTCCAAACCTTGATGAAAACTGCTAACTAGAAATAAATGTCGAATGAGATCTCAGCCCAAATACCCAGATTTACGTACTTACTCTTTGCTTAAGACAAGTGAGGTTGAAACTGCATTGTTAGGAATAGAGAACATGCTTTTTCATATGTGAGTTAAACATAGGGAACAAGATAACATATTTATCAAGTAATCTATTTGGAAGGGCAGTAGGCATCTTGAATCCATCCTGTCCAAAAGTGTGCTCAATTTCACTTTCTCCTATAATGAGTCTGCTCTTCCTGCAGCCTTCTCCAACACAGTAAACTACAAACCAACTCTACCAGACACTCAAGCCTAGAGGTCATCACATCTTGATTCTTTTCCATTATGCTCTACAGTCTGTTAGCAAGCCTACAAACTCTGTCATATACCTCATTACTTGTACCCTTTAGTGTGTTGCAACAGCTTCCTAACTGGTCTTCATACTACCACTCATAGTTTACACAGAACACAATAATCAGAGCAGCCCTTTTAAATCTTTGGTCAATTCATATCTACACTATGTAAAATTCACAGCTTCCATTTGACTCACAGTAAAAACCCGAAGTCCTTCCCATGTTCCTTTAGGTGCTACATTATGTCCTCCTGTTCCCTCTATGATTCCTTCCTTCTCAATCACCAACCTAAGCCCCTAATGCTGTTACAGCAACCACGCTGTCTCCTTGTTTCCCACCTCGGGGCCCCATAAACCATTCCTTCTGTGTCTAAGGCTCTCCCCTCAAATCCATGTCACTTATCACTCTCCCACTTATTTTCATAAATGTTACCTTACTAGCAAGCCCTTTCCTGAGATCCATATCCTTCTTTCATTACTCTCTACTTTTTCTTACTCTAAAAGAGCTAAAGGTAGTTAGCTACCTTTAGGAGCATTGGGAGCAGTGTAAGCACACCTAACTGGGGAGACGCAGGAGGTTTGATGTGAGTTTGAGGTCACCTTGAACTACATAATGAGCTCAAGGCCAGCCTGAACTACATAGTAAGACTGTTTCAAAAACAAACAAACAAACAAACAAACAATAAATAAATAAATATAAAACAGCTAAAGTAAAAGAAAGATAAGCCTAAAGGTCGAGATACAGTTTCTTATTCTTACAGGGAAACATATTTTATTTCTATCATTTCTGTCCATACTCAGCACTTGTGGCATTTTTTTATGGTTCTGTTTACTAGTTTCTTCCCTTAAGAAGACACTGGTCCTTAAATTTACATGTATGGGTCTGGAAGAGACAAGATAGCAGACTGGTAGATAGCAGGAGAGAGACCCTCTGAGAGAGACAGCTCAAATACCAGAATAAAACACCCTGGAGAGACCCAAACAAAGAGAGATAGACTCTCACAACACAGAAAGAAACTAAAGCGCAAAAACCCGCTCCAATAAGAGGTCCTGGGCTACTATTAGTGAAGATAAGATCAGCGAGCAAGGCACCCGCCTCGAGACGCCTGAATTCCGCCTGACCTGAACAAGCGATCCGCGCCAAAGCGACTGGCTTGAGCCGCCGGAGCCCGGAGCTGAACAGCCCAGCGTGCAGCTCGCCGGGACCGGCTCTGCACATGACCCACCCAGAGGCACCATAAATTCCCACCTCAGCCGCGCTGAAGTCAGAGGTCAGGCAGTCCAGCAGTTCTTGGGGACACGGTGAGTGATGAGAATAAGACCCTCCCACGGAAAAGGGGAAACCGACTGGACCACATGTTGGATTTGGGCAGGACAGCCCTAACTCCATAAGGAAGTGGCTTCAATTGGTTATTCCCCTCGCCGAGCAGATTGGTGGAATCTGCTTGAAATAGGCCACGCCCCTGGCGGGGACCCAGTTACTTCCCTGAGATCAGTGCACAATGATGCAATGAAGGCCTGCAAAGGTTGACTGGCCCAGAAGGGAGGAGCTAGCGCACACTGCCCGTGGGTGAACTCTAATCTCTGATAACCTATTGAAGAGGGCTAAAGCTCCTAGCCTGCGCCCTCTAGAGGAGCCTTAAACAACAAAAAAAGGGTCTGGGAATTACACTGTACACTTGTAAGGAAGGAACCAAAAACATGACGAAAGGGAGAAATAAGAAAACACGCCCAGCCCCCAACCCTGAGAACATTGATCCAGGAGAGGTAAATACAAAAGATACTGAGGGCAGCAAAAATGCAACATCAAACACAGCATTAGCGGACATAAAGAGATATATTCAAGACCTCGTAAGCGGGACCAAAACTGAAATATTAATTCAAATTAAACAAGAGATAAGTAGATTAATAAAAGAAGGGCTGGGTACCTCTCAAGA
>PVJX010046605.1:0-12226 GCA_004027295.1 Dolichotis patagonum | reverse complement strand
TGACCTGATGGTCTGTGTGGAGAAGTCTGCCGTGATTTTGATGGGTTTTCCTTTATAGGTGATCTGTTTCTTTTCTCTGATGGCTTTTAATATTCTGTTCTTATATGGAATTTCTGGGATCTTGATTATTATGTGTCTGGGTGTAGCTCTGTTTGGGTTGTAGGTGGCTGGAGTTCTGTATGCTTCATACCTCTGCATAGCGTTTCTTTTTTCTATGCTTGGGAAATTTTCCTTAATAATTGCTGTGAATAGCCTTTGTAATTCCTCTGGTTTGATTCCTGCTTCTTCATTCACATACTTTATTCTTAAGTTATAGATCCTCTTGTCATCTTCCAGTCTTTGTATCTTTACTGCCTGCCCCCTTGTTATTTTTAAGAGATCTTCCCTTTCATGACCCCACATTGCAAGCCTGTGTTCAATTTTTGATAGTCTATCTTTGGTTTCTTTCAAGCAGTTTTGCCAGCTTTCTATGGAGTCTTTAGTTTCCTGATAATCTCTTTGAATGTGCTTCATGAATTCTAGGTTTTTTCTGAATTCTTCATTAAATTTTTCTCTCCATTTGTGTTCCTCCATTCTTCTGTCTGTGCCTTCTTGAGAGGTGCCCAGCCCTTCTTTTATTAATCTACTTATCTCTTGTTTAATTTGAATTAATATTTCAGTTTTGGTCCTGCTTACGAGGTCCTGAAGATATCTGTTTATGTTCACTAACGCTGTGTTTGATGTTGCATTTTTGCTGCCCTCAACTCTTTTGTATTTACCTCTCCTGGATCAATGTTCTCAGGGTTGGGGGCTGGGAGTTGTTTCTTATTTCTCCTTTTTGTCATGTTTTTGGTTCCTTCCATACAAGTGTACAGTGTAATGCCCAGACCCTTTTCTTGTTGGTTAAGGCTCCTCTAGAGGGCACAGGCTAAGAGCTTTAGCCCTCTTCAACAGGTTATCAGAGATTAGAGTTCACCCACGGACAGTATGCGCTAGCTCCTCCCTTCCAGGCCAGTCAACCTTTGCAGGCCTTCACTGCCTCAGTGTGCACTGATCTCAGGGAAGTAATACTGTAGCAACTCACTGGCTCCCCACCAGGGGCGTGGCCTAATCCAAGCAGATTCCACCAATCCGCTTGGTGAGGGGAGCAACTTCCTTATGGAGTTAGGGCTGTCCTGCCCAAATCCAACATGTTGTCCAGTCGGTTTCCCCTTTCCCGTGGGAGGGTCTTATTCCCATCACTCACCATGTATTGATGCCCATCTCTGAGAACTGCAGGGCTCCCCGACCTCTGACTTCAGCTCGGCTGCAGTGGGAATTCATGGTGCCTCTGGGTGGGTCGAGTGCAGGGCTGGTCCGGGGAGCTGCATGCAGGGCTATTCAGCTCTGCGCTCTGGCAGCTCAAGACAGTTGCTACGGTGCGGATCACTTGTTCAGGTTGGGCAGGAATTCAGGCGGCTCGAGGAGGGCTCCATGCTCGCTGATCTTAGCTTCTCTAATGGTAGTCCCAGGAACCTCATATTCGAGCGGTTTTTTGCACTTTAGTTTTTTACTGGGTTGTGAGAGTCCATCTCTATCTGGGTCTCTCCAGGGTGTTTTATTCTGGCATTTGAGCTGTCTTTCTCGGAGAAGGTCTCTCTCCTGCTACCTACCAGTCTGCCATCTTGTTGACCTTTGTCACTTTTTTCTTCTTTTTTTCTAGTGTTTTTGTCTTTTCTTGATTGCTTGTTTTTGCTTTTAAATGATGTAAACATTGTTTCTAGGGTTTGTTGTTATTCTGTTCTGTTCTTGTTTTTATTTCTTCCTTCTCTCTTCCTTCCCTCCTGCCTTCTTCACCAGCTTCCCAAAGTTTGCATATCTTCCTTTGGCCTCTAGTCTTGCTCTAATGTCTTACTCTTCTGTTTCTCTGTCCCCCACCCCCCAGTCTGTTTAAAATTTTTTCTCTTGAGGTTAAAATAATATTGAGGGTGTATTTACTGTACACAAGGTTCTGATTTGTTTTAGATTTTGTTATATAACCACAAATGTAGTTCATACATTTAAAGATGGCAAATTAATAACTATCACAATTTGTCATTTTCTAGGCTGTGTTTGATGCTATTGTTATTGCTGATTGTGCTACTTTAACCACGGTATCATAATTGTTCTAATCAGTTGTTCTTTGTGGTATGCCAAGACTGAGACTGCCTGAGGGTCATAAACAATACTATAGGCCAGTGGCAAGAAGCAATGACTAGTGAAAATGGGTAGCAATGTCTCATCCCCAATAAACCGAAGAGGTAAGATCTTGTAACATACTCAAAACGCAATCTCTAGGTACACCTGAAGACATCCCTGAGGAATCATTTTTGAAGGGTTCTCAGTACTGTAATAAAACTACCTGCCACAAGCAATTTACAAGCATTAATCCTAGAACTGAACTGAAAGAAAGAAAGAAAGAAAGAAAGAAAAGAAAGAAAGAAAAGAAAAGAAAAGAAAAGAAAAGAAAAGAAAAGAAAAGAAAAAGAGAAGATATTTAAGCAAGGTGCAACCTCAGACTTATAGCTCACCAAAGTCAAGCCTTGGGGGTCAGTGAGGTGAATTTGAAAACCACCCACCTGGACTCTCTGAAGTGATAACAGCTGAAGTAACAAAACAGATGAATGAGGCTCTAGAAAAAAATAAAACCAGAAAAAATGTCTGGTGACCAAAAAGAAAGACGTGGTTAGTGATTCTAGAGCAAATACAGATAAACACACAGAGGAGCTTAGGAAAATGATGGAAACCATAAAGTTTCAACATAGAAAAGAAATCAAACCCATGAAACGGTTTCAAACAGATATCCAGGAGTTTAAAAATTCCATTGAAAGTATATATTGCAAAATGAGCCATTGTCAAGGACAGAATTTCAGATCCAAAAGACAGGATTGTGGTCAGTAATCATGAAAAGAAAGATTAAAAATAGCAAGGGACCACAACAAATCAATCTAACGGCTGCTAAATGACATAAAGAAGAATAACAAAAGATTGATCAAGATCAACAAAAAAGCAGGAGGTAGTATAAACAACATTAAAAAACCTGCTCACAGAAGTAATGGTAGAAAAATTCCCAAGCTTGAAAAAGAATTTGAGATACAGATAAGTGATGCATCTAGAACTTCAACCAGCTATAATAATTTTAAAAAAACTATATTAAGGCACATAATAGTCAAGATTCCAGAAATTCATAAAAGAATGGAATGTTAAAACCTGTGAGAGAGAAGAAACAAATAACTTATGAAGAAAGCCCATCGGAATCTTTGAAGATTCTCAACACAAACCCTCAAGTCAAAGAGAGCTTGCAGTAAAGTATTTTCAGTCCTGAAAACAACAACCTCCAAGCCATATTGTTGTATCCTACAAAACTCTCTCTCAAAATGGTTGGAGAAATAAAATATTTCCACGACAAAGAATACCTGAAGAGGGGCTGAGGATGTGACTCAGTGGTCGAGTTATTGCTTTGCATGGACAGGACCCTAGGTTCAATTCCCAGCACCACACACACACACACACACACACGCACACAAAAGTAAAACAACTGAAGATACTCATGACCACTGAAGCAGCACTCTAAAATGTTCTGAAGGACATGCTAGAAAGAGATAATGAGGACCACAACTCCATGAATTCCAACAGAATGGATCCACA
Organism: Dolichotis patagonum; assembly: GCA_004027295.1. Classification (NCBI taxonomy): domain Eukaryota; kingdom Metazoa; phylum Chordata; class Mammalia; order Rodentia; family Caviidae; genus Dolichotis; species Dolichotis patagonum. The sequence goes on along the minus strand of PVJX010046605.1, from coordinate 8,581 downwards.
AGGCAAGGCATGTAATTAAACAGAGGGGGGAAAGGAAGGGAACCAACAACAGGAAAATAACATGACAAGGCTAAGTCAATACATATCAGTTATAACCATCAGTGTTAATGGCCTCAATTCACCTGTCAAGAGACACAGAGTGGCAGAATGGATCAGCAAGCAAGATCCAACAAAATGCTGCATACAAGAAACACATTTAATTTAACAAGAAATTGGGCTGGGGATTTAGCTCAGTGGCTTAAGTGCTTACTTGGTAAGCACAAGGTCATGAGTTCAATCCCTGGTACCAAAAAAAGAAACAAACAAAAAAATTTAACAAGAAATTCACAGACTGAAAGTCAAAGGTTGGAAAACAATATCCCATGTGACAGGAACCCAGAACAAAGCAAGGGTAGCTATTCTATTTGCAAAGTGAATTTCAAGTCAAGACTGATCACAAGAGATAAAGAAGGTCACTACATCCTCCTAAAGACAACAATCCAAAAGAAAGAGATAACAATCATAAATATATATGCAACAAATATCACCACACAAAACTATTATAAAACAAATATTAATCAAATGAAAAATGAAAAATGAAATAAACACCAATAGAGTTGTAATGGGAGACTGCAATGTTGCAGTTGCACAGATTAGGTACACAAAAAATCAACAAAGAAATATCAGAACTGAGCCAAGTTTTGGAGGAATGGGGGGACTGGGTCTCACTATGCAGTTTAGGCTGGCCTTGAGCTCACTGTGTAGCCCAGGCTGGTCTTGAACCTGCAATGATCCTCCTGCCTCAGCTTCTTGAGTGCTGGGATTACAGGTGTGTATCACCACACCTGGCCCTGACCAAATTTTTAAACAGATGGATTTAGTAGATGTCTGCAGAGTTTTCCACCCCACAGCATCAGAATACACGTTCTTCCCAGCTCCATGTGGGATGTTCTCCAAAATAGACCACATACTGACCCATAGAACATGCTTAAGTAAGTGCAAAGGATTTGCAATTATCCCTTGCATATTATCAGACCAAAGTGCAATGAAATTGGAAATCAATGGCAAAAGAAACCACAAAAACTTCATAAACACATGGAAATTAAATAATACCCTCCTGAACAACCAACTGGTCACAGATGAAATTAAAGAAGAAATTAGACAATTTATACAATTAAATTATAATGCCAATTAAACATACCAAACTGATGGGACACAATGAAATCAGTCCTATAATGGAAATTTATAGCAGTGAATTTCCATATCAGAAAAATTAATCTAATTCTATATTAGAATTCTAGACTAGATATCTAGGCTAGATAAGACTAAACTAGAATAGATAGATTCATACCAGGAATGCAGGGATGGTTCAACATACGTAAGTCCATAAAGGTAACACACCATATTAACAGAGCTAAGGACAAAAATCATATGATCATCGAAATAGATGCAGAAAAACCTTTTGACAAAGTCCAGCATCCATTCATGATAAAAACCCTACAGAAAATTAGAATAGATGGTCTTTATCTCAATCTGATAAAGGCCACCTATGACAAAACAACAGCCAAAGTCATACTAAATGGACAAAAACTGAAAACTTTCACCCTAAAATCAGGAACAAGATAAGAATGCCCACTGTCTCCACTCTTATTCAACACAGTCCTGGAAACTTTAGCTGGAGCAATGAGACAAGAGAAAGAAATAAAGTGAATAAAGATAGGAAAGGAAGAAGTTAAACTGTCATTATTTGCAGATGACATAATACTCAGAAGACCCCCCCAAAAACTCCACTAAAAGACTTACAGATTAATAAGCAAATTCAGTAACATAGCTAGTTACAAAGTCAGCACTCAAAAATCAATAGCCTTTATGTACATGAATAACAAACTCACTGAGAGAAAACAGGGAAACAATATCTTTTATAGTAGCATCCAAAAAATAATAATAAAATACCTAGGAATCAATCTAACAAAGAATGTAAAAGACCTCTGCATTGAAAACTACAGTAATACCAGGGAGTTAGCTCAGCGACATAAGTGCCTGCCTTGCAAGTGCATGGTCGTGAGTTTGATCCCCCATACAAAAAAAAAAAAAGAAAAGAAAAGAAAACTACAGTATTCTGAAAAAGGAGATTGAAGAGGACATCAGAAAATGGAGAGCTATCCTGAGCTCCATGGTAGGAAAAACCAATATAGCGAAAATGGCCATACTTCCAAAACTGTTACACAGATTCAGTGCAATCCCAATCAGAATTCTAATAGCATATCTCATAGAATTAGGAAAAACATTTCTAAAATTCATCTGGAACCAGAAGAGTCCTAGACTAGCAAAAGCAGTCCTGGGCAACAAAGACAAGACAGGGGGCATCACAATCTCTGACTTGAAATTATACTATAAAGCTACTGTGATAAAAACAGCATGGTACTGGCAGAAAAAAGACCTGAAGATCAATGAAACAGATTAGAAGGTGCAAACACAACTCCAGACACGCTGAGCCACCTTATCTTTGACAAAGGAGCCAAACACCATCACTGGAAAAACAATAGCCTCTTTCATAAATGGTGCTGGACAAACTGGCTTTTCACCTGCCAGAGATTAAAACTAGACCCATGTCTTTCACCATTCACTAAACTGAAATTGAAATGGGTCAAAGAGCTAAGTATTAAAGCACTAAATCTGCTGGAATGCAGAACTGGTAAAACCCCTGAAGACATTGATGTAGGCAAAGACTGTATGAACAAAACCCCAATTGCACAAGAATATCACAAAGAATCAGCAACTGGGGATCTCGTCTTTTTTAAAGCTTTACACAGCAAGAGAAATCACAGAGTAAAGTGACAACCCACAGTAGGGGAAAAATTTTTGCCAGTTGTTCCTTAAACAAAGGGCTAACACCTAGCATATATAAAGAATCCAAAAAACCTTAGACTCCCTCAAATTTAATACCTTAGACCCAATCCAAATATGGGCGTCTGAAATGAAAAGACACTTCTCAGATGAAGAAGTAGAAGCAGCAAATAAGTATATGAAAAAATGTTCAATATCACTGGTCATTTGAGAGAGGAAAATTAAAACAATGCTGAGATTCCATCTCACCCCAGAAAGAACAGCTATTACAAAAGAAATCAAGCCAGGCCTGATGGCACACAGCTATAATCCCAGCACTCATGAGGCTGAGGCAGGAGGATCTTTGTGAGTTCCAGACCAACCCGGTCAAGGTCAGGTTGAATTGCATAGTGAAATCCTGTCTTAAAAAGAAAAAAGAAAGAAAGAAATTAACCAATAACAAATGCTGGTGAGAATGTGGGCAAAAAGGAACCCTCTTCCACTGTTGGCAGGAATGTAGACTGGTGCAATCACTATGGAAATCAGTGTGGAGATTCTTCAAAAAAGCAAAACTAGAGGATCCATTTGACCCAGTTATTCCCTCCTTGGTATATTTCCAAAAGAAGTCAAAGTATCACAACACAGTGATTTATGAACACCAGTGTTTAGAGCAGCACAGTTTGTAATGGTTAAATCTTGGAAACAATCCAAATGGCCATTAACCAATGAATAGATAAAGAAGATGTGGATTGTTTAATGCAAGGGAGTACTACTCTGCCATAAAGAAGGATAAGCCTGAGACATTTCTATCTCAGTGGGTACATCTTGAGATGATACTTGAAAATGAAATAAACTGGACACACATGTTGAAATACTGAATTGTTTTTCTGGTATGAGAAGCCAAAAGTGTAAATAAGGAACAAAATGTATAATAGATGTTGGGAAATGGGCAGAAAGTGTTCAACTGAGAAGGGGAACAACAAGAGTGGGGAGGGAGGGACAAAAAAGAAAGCAAATAAAATGAAACAATGGAAGCAAAGTTTTTTAAATAAGGTGGGAAGAGGAGTTGAAGAGAAGGGAGGGAGATGGGGAAAAGCAGCAGCAATGCATATTGTGTACAGGTTCAAATTCCCTATGATGAGTGTTATCATTCTGTTTATCTAAAATGTACCAATTTAAAAAAGAGAAAAGATAATATACCAATGTCATGTGTACTTTAGTTGTATGAATAAGGCCTAGGTTTGTTTTTTGCTTAATCAATTTAAAGTTGCGCAAAATACACGAAACAATGATTTTGAGATGGAAATCTGCAGAGGAGTCCCTTTGACAGTTTAGGTTCTGACCTGACGTGGACACAGACACCACTGACAATTGGGAACGAAGTCATAGCACAGGGGCAATGGGTGTGGCCAGAGACGTGCCAGTCAAGCCCGAAGTGTGGGTGCCCCTCGCTGCCAGGTGTGGAGAGGCCTCCTGACAATCTGGGCACCACGTCCTTGGAAGGAAGTGGCCTTGAGAGCCAAGCCAAACCAGCCCACTCTGGAACCCTGGAAGGGTTCAACTATGGCATTCATCCCTAGATTAACAGCTACATGGGCAGAAGTAGGGAAAGAGTAGGTGATTTCAAAGACAGAGCCATCAAAATTACCCAAAGAGTGTAACAGAGAAAAATAAAGAACATTAAAGCCTCAGGGATCTCTTAGATGATATTTTGCGTGTGTGTGTGTGTTTTTTTTTGTCTTTTTGAGACAGGGTCTGACTATGCAGTACAGGCTGGCCTTGAGCTCACTTTGCAGCCCAGGCTGGGAGACTTCCGGGAAGATGGGGGATCGGTGAGCAGCAGAGAAAACAGCCTCTCTGAGAGTCACTGTCCAGGTGCTGAAAAATAGCATCACCAAGAAGACAAGAAGGAAGTGGGTCACCTGGACCCAGGAAGAATCTGAAGTGTGAATTGAAGCCCATAGAGAGAGTGAACAGCAGAACTTCAAGGAAGAAGAAGGTGGTAACCAGCGGTGCCTTCACCCTGAGATGGGACTCACTGCACCAGAGAAGCTGTTCAAAGCCGGGGAAGCATGGTGACAGTGATGGCTGGTGACCCTGGAGGTCTTTGTAGAGAGATACAGCAGAGGAGGGGAGCAGTAGATGTGGAGGACTGCCCTAGATGGCAGTGAGTGTAAGAGGACATGGTCCTCCCACAGGGAGATAGCCATTAGCTGGGCGCCATTTTGGAGATGGGTCAGCTGAGCTCGGAACCCGGAACTGCTGCCAGCTTCCTCCAGCTGGACCCATGGAAACTGCCTGGACTGTGGCGAGCCCAGTGAGTGGTCTCAGGGAAGACCTGCTGAGATTAACCACTACTCCACCATAAAGCAACTGCTGGCTTGCTGGGACAAACTGGCAGGATTTGGGACTGTGTCTCCACAGGTTGTCTACTAGTGAACCCAGAGAGAATCCTGGAAGTGGACAATTTGCTTTTTTTTCTTTTTTTTTTTTTCTATTTCTCCTTCATTGTTTTTATGAGTGTGAAGGTGGTTCCTTACCTCTTTGTGGGTGGAGTTCTGTTCTCATCTGTTCTTCCTTTTATCTCTTTCTTCTCTCTTTTACTTCAGTCTTCTGCACCAGTTTCCCCAAGTTGGTGTGATTTTTCCTGTGTCCTCCAACTTTACTTCTAATCTTTTCTCATCTTCCACTTCTTTATTTTCTCCTTAATCAATTTTATTTATTTATTTATTTTTTGTCTTTTTGAGATCAGGTCTCACTATGCAGTTCAAACAGGGCTTGAGCTCACTTTGTAGCCCAGGCTGGTCTTGAACTTGCAATGTTCTTCCAGCCTCAGCCTCCCGAGTGCTGGGATTACAGGTGTGTGCCACCATGCCCAGCTTTCCTTAATCTGTTTTAAATTTTAACTTCAAGGGCAAAATTGACACATTATAGATTTATATACTGCATATCATTATCTAGTTTGTTTTACATCTTGTTATATAATCACAAATCTAGTTAACAAGGTTAAAAGTTGTAAATTAAGGGTTAGCTCAGTTTGTTGTTTTCTAGGCTATGTTTGATGTTATTGGTACCACTACAGACAAAAGTGACATAATTGTTCTAACACAACTGTTGGCCCTGACTAAGATTAATTAAAGGTCACAGGAAATACTGAGGCACAGTGCCAAAGAGCCAGGCACTAGGCCAAACAAGCAACAACTTCTCATTGCCAACAAACTGAAGAGGTAAAATCTTCCAAAAGACTCAAAACCCAAAAACCAGCTACACCTGGAAGATACCCCAGAGACATAATCATCACCTAAGGGTCCTAAATACTACTAACAAAGCAACCCACTATAGGCAACCTACAAGAATCACCCCAGGAATAAAACTAAAAAGAGAGAGAAAATAAAATGAGAAGATGTTTAAGCAAAATGCAGCCCCAGACATCCAGTTCACCAAAGGCAAATCCAGGGGCAATGAGCTGGGACAATCTGAAAGCCCCACCAGGTCTACCTGAAGTGGTAACAACAAAGCAATTGAATGGGGCTCTGGAAAACATGAAATCAGAAATAACCTCTCAGATAACTACAGAGATTACCAAAATATACACCATGCTCAATGATGTTGGAGCAGACACAGACAAAAACATAGATGAGCTTATGAAAATTATGGAAGCTCAGCATAAGAAAGAAATGGAATCCATAAACAGGTTCAAGCGGATATTTAGGAGAATAAAAACTCTACTGCAAGTATTCAAAGCACTCTGATGTGTTTTGAAATTTTGTTGTAGAGGTCTTTTTCTTCTTCTCCTCCTTTTCCTCCTCTTCCTCTTCCTCCTCCTCCTCCTCTTTTTCCTTCTCCTCCTCCTCCTCCTCTTCCTTCTTCTTCTTCTTCTTCTCCTCCTCCTCCTCCTCTTCCTTCTTCTTCTTCTTCTTCTTCTTCTTCTTCTTTCTTCTTCTTCTTCTTCTTCTTCTTTTCCTTGTTCTTCTTCTTCTTCTTTTTCTTTTCTTCTTTTTTCTTTTTATCCTTGAAATAAAACAGATTTTTAAAAAAGCAAATATTTGAAGCACATTAGGTCAATGTAAGGACAGGATCTCAGGATCACAGATATTGAAGACAGGCTTACAGTTAGAGACCAGGAAAAGAAAAATTTGTCAAAAATAGCAAGGGACCATGAGAAATAATCCAGCAGTTGCTAGATGAGACAAAGGAGAATAACTTAACATTAATTGAAGTCAATGAACAAGCAGGAGAAACCACAAATAACATTTAAAAAATGTTCACAGACATGACAGAAAACCTTCCCGGTACAGAAAGAGAATTTGACATCCTGATAAATGAAGCATCTAGAACTCCAATTAGCAATGATCAAAAAAATCTATAGCCAGGCATATCATAGTCAAGATTCCAGAAATTCAACACAAGAATAGAATCCTAAAATTTGTAAGAGAAAAGAAACAAATCACCTATAAAAGAAAGCCCATCAGAATCACAGCTGACTTCTCAGCACAAACTCTCAAGCCAGGGAGAGACTGGCGTGAAGTACTCCAAATTCTAAAGAAAAACAACTTTCAACCCAGACTGATGCATCCTGCAAAACTATCTTTCAAAATTATGGAGAAACAAAGAACATCTGAGGAAATTTCTGAGCACCAAACCAGCACTGCAAAATGTTCTGAAGAACATTCTAGAAAGAGATAATAAGGACTACAGTTCTATGAACTGCAACAGAAGGAATCCACCAGAGAAGGCAAAGAATTAGAGGAAGGGGACAAAAGGGAGAGCACCAACAATAGGAAAATAACATGACAAGGATAAGTCAATACATTTCAGTTGTAACCATCAATGTTAATGGTCTTAATTCACCAGTCAAAAGACACAGACTGGCAGAATGGACCAAGAAGCAAGGTCCAACAATATACTGCATACAAGAAACATATTTAATTTAAAAAAAAAGATTCATAGGCTGAAAGTCAAAGGATGTAAAACAATACTCCATGGAACAGGAACCCAGAAAAAAAAAAAAAAAGGATAGCTATTCTATTTGCAGACAAAGTGAATTTCAAGCCAAGACTGATTAAGACAGATAAAGGAGGTCACTGTATCCTTGAAAAGGGAACAATCCCCTTCCCCCCCAGGAAGTCTCCCAGAAGGCAACATCTCGGCCTGTCTCTTTGGGACACGAAACTTGGACCCGTAGAGTGGCCTGGGCTGTTTGGATCAAAAGTCTGTGCAGACCTGCATCTCGGCGTGACTGTTTGGGACTGGTAGGCCCACCCTTCATCTGCAAGGAACTGCCTGGAGATCGGCATCTGGGCCGGGTCTGTTTGGGCCCATAGCCCCGCCCTTCACCCCCAGGAAGTCTCCCAGAAAGTAGCATCTCGGCCTGTCTCTTTGGGACCCGAAACTCTCGGACCCGCAGAGTGGCCCCAGCTGTTTGGATTGCGAATATTGTGGAGACTGGCATCTTGGTCAGGTCTGTTTGGGACCGGGAACTTTTCAGAAACCAACATTCTGGCCTGACTCTTTGGGACCTGTAGGCCCTTCACTCGCAGGGAACCTCCTGGAGACCTGCCTGGGACAAAGCACGGAGGCCTGGCCTGCCTGAGATTCCACAGGCTCTGGGGTGGCCACACCCAGCATGTGCCTTACAACTTAGGGATCCAGGAGCCCACAGAGGGGAGTTAGGACCCTGTGAGGAAGCCAAGAGCCTGTGGGGGAGCCACTGCCCCTCCAGGAACTGAGGGTGTAACAGGTAATTTGCCACACAAGCAGAGAAAGCTTTGGAACA
>PVJX010046604.1:0-12226 GCA_004027295.1 Dolichotis patagonum | reverse complement strand
GGAAGACCCCTATAATGGCACGGATACCAGGCATGGTGGAGCATGTCTAGAAACCTAGCTATTCAGGAGACAGAGGCAAGAAAATCACAAAAGGGCCAGTCTCAGCAATTTAGTACTTTAGCAAGACTCTGTCTCAACATTAGAAGAAAGAGGAGGGGGAGAGGAAGAGGAAGAGAAAGAGGAAGAAGTAGAAGGAGGAGGAAGAGGAAAACAAGAACAGAAGAAGAAGAAGGAGAAGGAGAAGGAGAAGGAGAAGGAGAAGGAGAAGAAGAAGAAGAAGAAGAAGAAGAAGAAGAAGAAGAAGAAGAAGAAGAAGAAGAAGAAGAAGGGCTGTGGGTGTAACTCAGTGTGAAGGCCTTGGATTTAGTCCCTGATACCAAAAGAAAAATAAATAAATATAAGGTATGACACCAAAACCTACTTCTGTCAGTTTTTTTTTTTTTTATCGTTACCAGGGACTGAACTCACAACCATGTGCTTGCAAGGCAGGTGCTTATGTCGCTGAGCTAAATCCCTAGCCCCTTCCTCTGTCAGTTTCACTGACTAGACCCAGCTCCGCACTCCGGGACTCCAGAGACTCACAGTAACAGCAGGGTGTGGCAGCACACACTTGTAATCCTAATAGTTGAGAGGCTGAGGCAGGAGAGTCTTTATGAGTTCAGTGCCAGCCTGGGCTACATGGTGAGTTCATGACCACCCTAAATTACAGCAAGATCCTGTCTCCAAAAACAAAACAAAACAGTAATAGCAGTTGCCAAATGTAATACAGGTTTTAAGCACTCTTTGCAGACCATTCTGGAGCCTTGCAACAGCACAATAAAGTATTATCTTACCCATTGCACCAATGGGGAAACAGACATAGGGAGTTGAATGACTACTGAAAGGAATAGGCGTAGTGAGTTGCAGAGCCTTGAATTCAGCCAGAGACTCTTGTGTCCAAAGCCTTCTCCTCCAGCTAAACATCCTCAATGCTTTCAGCCTGTCTTAGTTACTTTTCTCATTGCTAGGACAGAATACCTGACACTCACAAGTTAAAGTGCAAAAGGTTTACTTCAGCTTACAGTTTGTAGAGATGTCGGTTCCTAGTCAGCAGACTCCAAGGCAGGGTGGCATGGTATAGGACATGGTAGAGGAGAAACAGTCCACAGCAAGGCAGGCAGCAGGTAGCAGGCAGCAGGCAGCAGGCAGCAGTCTTCCTTTCCCTTTGATCCCGTCCAGGCTACAAGCCTTTTGGATGGTGCCACCCACAGTCAGGGTGTCTTTCTCATTATTCACACACAACTGTGCTAAAAGAGTGGACTCCTTTAGTACCACACACTCTTAATCCTGCATCACACATCATAGACCCAGCCAACTCCAAAAAGTCCCATCTACAAGCAAATGAGGTTTGTGGAGACATCTAGATACAAGCCATAACACAGCCATTTCTCATGAGGAGTCTTATCCTACCCCATCACCCCATAGATGGGCTCCAAGCCCTAAGGACCAGATTCCAGGAGCTACTGGGTCAGGCCTGTGCAGAGAAGGTCTTGCGGGTCCTTACCCTGGATACTGTGCCACCATCCCTGCAATATGGAATCAAATTTCCATCTCGGGAATGAAGCCTCGTCAACCTGCTGGCTTACTATTCCTTCACTTACAAATACGAATAATTTGCATATGTATTTGCTCTATTTTGTTCCTTTGCACAATTGTTGGTCCCCAGGAGCGCTGAGAGACAAATGAGAGCTGAGAGCATAGAAGGAGAGGTATGAGGAGGTAACTCCAACATTTAATTATCCTTCAAAATGTGTGGGGCCAGGGATTTAGCTCAGCGGCATAAGCACCTGCCTGGCAAGCGTGAGGTTGTGAGTTCAATCCCTAGTACCCCCCCCAAAAAAAAGAAATGTGTGGGGAAGTGCAAAACCCATCCAGCTGCCTGGACCAGGTAGGTGGGCCCTATCGCTCTTTGGAAACAGCCTGTCCTCCCTGTGAATCTTGATGAAACGATGTTGAGCCCTTGCATCCACATGGATTTCAGCAGCTCTGAGCATCTGGTAGAGAGGAAACAAATCAAATGACTGTTCTTCCCAGACCACTCAACAAGCTGCTAGGGGGCCCTAGGCACAGAACTCCTGACATGGCCAGCTGGCTGACTGGCATGGGTGGCCAGGCTGAGGTCACTTCTTCCTTGAGCCTAAAGGGAGCAGCCAACTTCCATGACAAGTGGTTCTGAGCTGTAGGCATCAGGGTCTTAGGGTACTCAGCAGGCAGTTGACCTTGATCCTTCAACTGGCCCTGCAAGGCCAGGCAGGACTTTCTTCAAGGCATTGGCAGTCAGTGCCACGAATGCCAGATATGGCGCACAAATTCATTAGCAATGGCACCAGGGCCAGCTGTATTGCTCTCTTCTCTCCCCTGATGTTTGTGGGCACTGGAAGAACTGACCTAAGGGCAGTGTCTTCTCTTCGAGTCTGTACGCAGGTTAGGTCTCCATGTTCTCTTGTTCTCTCCACCAACCTGCACCAAGCCTCCAGCACTTAAGAGGGGTGTGCTGTTAGCAAACAAATTGTGAGAGGCTGACCATACCTGTGCTAGCTGATAGGTGAAAACAGAAATAGGAGGTGGCTTCACCAAGACCGCCAATGCTTTGAGTTTTGTGTTTGTTTTTGAGACAGAGTCTCACTATACAGTCCATGCTGGCCTTGAACTCACTCAGTAGCCTAAGATGGCCTTGATTTTGTGGTGATCTGCCTATATCTGCCTCACAAGTGCTGGCATTACAGGCATATATCACCATGCCTGGTACGGTGATGCTTTGAGTTGAACTCTCACCCATTCTGCCCATTTCAAGTGATAACAGCCAAATGTGGAGCATATCTGTAATCCTAGCACTTGGGAGGCTGAGGCAGGAGGATCACCATGTAAGGCCAGCGTAGGCTGCATAGTGAGTTCAAGGTCAGCCTGAACTGCATAGCAAGACCCTATCTCAAAAAAAAGGAAAACAGACAGAGACAAAACAAGTTCAGTTCCTATTCCTACTCTGAGCTCTTATTCAGTCCCACCACAGAGGAAAAATAAGGAATAAATTGGTTCTGATAAGGAATCAGCCAAAAATTAAAAAGAAAATATCAAGAAAGCTATGTAAGAGTCCCACTGCTGTTAATAATAAACTCACTTTAATTTGCTGTGAGATATTAGCTAATATCAGTTTGAAGCCATCAAAGGAAAAGCACAATCTCTGTAATCTAAACACCCAGACAATCGATGCTTAACTAATCAATGGCAATAGGCATTAAGATGAAGGTTACTTTTTATGGCACTTGTGACACATGTCTGCAAATACTTTGATACTCTTACTTTGAGAAGAAGTCCCTTCCCTTGAATCCAAGTGTCCATCAGAGTATGGCAGAAGAGATGTTGCCTAATTTTCAAAGCTGGGTCACAAACCATATGCAGAGAACACCCAGAAGTGTTCTGCCCAGCAGCCTCAGCTGAGGTCACTGCCAGCAGCCTTCCTCGAATGAGAGATACAAGAGCAAAGACATTTCCAAAGAACTCTACCTCTTCTGGTATAGATCTAGAATACCCCCCCCAAAGTCTCACTTGTTCAGAACTGGGGCATTTGGAAGGTGATTAGATTATGGGGTTCATGGGCTCATCAGTGCATTAATCCGCTGATGAATTTAGAGCTAAATTCACTGTTAGGTGGCAGGGCTTGGTCAGAAGAGGCGGTCACGGGGGCATGACCAAGAAGGGTGCATCTGCCTCCCCAGTGTCTCTCCTCACTCTGCTTCCTGCCCACCATGGGCTAAGCACCTTGTTCTTTGCCCTGCCCTTCTGTCATGCCACCCAACCACGGACTGAAACCGTGAGCCAAAATAAATCTCTTCTCTTATGAATTGTGGGGGTCTGGTACAATGTCTGGTGAGAGGAAAGCCAACTAAAACACACTCTCAAGCTGTCAAGTAACCCTCCCAATGTTGTCTTTCCAGCCAACATGCCACACACTGTGGAACAGACACAAGAACTCCCCGTGTGCCCCATCTCCATATCTCATCTCCAGAATCCGTGAGTATAATAAGAGTGACTAGTCTTCACTGATAAGTTTTGGGTTGGTTTGTTTCACAGCAATAGGAACTTGAGAGATGATGACTGGGAAGGGTCACAAAGAGGCCTTCTGCGTAGTATGATTCTTCATCTGGGTGCTAGTTACACAGGTATGTTCCTCTTGTACAAATCTGTCAACCTATACACTCTTGGGACTTGTAATCTTTTCTGTATGTATGTCAGTCATCATTTTTAAAGCTTACATTTACAAAAAAAAGCTTACATTTACAAAACCCTAGGCATTTAGAACATAAATACCAATCTCTACTATTTTTTCAGCAATGTTTAAAATCATGTGAGGGCTGGGGGTGTAGCTCAGTGGTATAGCATTTGCCGAGCATGTGTCTGAGGTCCTGGTTTCCAGCACCACCAAAAAAATCATGTTATTTTTCAATATAGGACTTGATTATAGCTCACCAAATGTGAAGATACATGCTTAGAAGCCTCATTTGGAATCTGGTATTTAGTAACAAAAACAAAAGTTCACTGATTCCTTTGGGGAAACATTTGTTTTTCCAATCAGTCAAAACAATCCATATGCAACAATGCGGGGACAAACCAAAAAGCATCCATTTGTCAGAAAAGGCATCTAGAAAATGTTGAAGATTTGAACAAACAGTATTGGAATAAATAATATAGCGTAGGAAGTTTTCTGCATCCTTGAATAAAACATTTCTAACATTTTCAGCTTTGTATTTGCTAAATTTTATTTCAATGATGAAATACTTAAAGAACTAGTTTTATAGGCCACTAGAAAAAATATAAAGGAGAAGATATATTTTGATCAGCAAATGAGTGGTTTTTTAATACAGAAAACCTGAAAATACAGATTTTTTAATACTGATGAAATGCTGCTCTGACAGGAATTTTTTAAGGGGGATAGATTTCGAGATGAGTTTACTGAGAAAGTTGGTGAGCTATTTCAGCAAAGATACTGAAAGCTGAAATGTGCAAAGTGCTATAAGGTTCACTAATATGGGTTAACAAGACTTTTGATATACAGTAAAAAATTTAAAACACTAGATTTTATAAATCCTTATAAGTTTTCAAAAGCCAGCAGTGGGGGCATATGCTTGTAATCCTAGCACTCAGGAAGCTGAGGAAAGAGAATTGCCATGAGTTCTAGGCCAGCCTGGGCTGCATAGTGAGTTCAAGGCCAACCTGGAATACATAGCAAGACCCTGTTCCAAAAAGCCAAAAGGAAGAAAAAAAGTTTTCAAACTGGGTGCGCTGGTGCATGCCTATAACCAGTACTGCCTAAATAAACAAGCAAACAAACATAAAAAGGGTTTGCAACAGGTGTGGTGGCGCTTGCCTGTAGTCCCAGCACTCAGGAGGTTGAGGCAGGAGGATTGCCACAAGTTCATGACCAATCTGGACTACATAGTAAGTTCAAGGCCAGCCTTCAAGACCCTGTTTCAAAACAAACAAACACTAAACAACCAAGCCCTCCTCCCAATAAATAAATACAACATTTTAAAAGTGTTTGGGACCTAGCTCAGTGGTAAAGCTCTTGCCTACCATGTGAGAGGCCCCTGGATTCAATCCCTAGCACTGACCAAAAAAAAGAAAGGAAGAGAAAAGTTTACTGACTTTCTCAGTAGTCCAGTCAGGTGTGGTGGTGCACGCCTTAATCCCAGCATTTTGGAGGTTGAAGGAGGATTATGAGTTTTAGGCCAGTTTATTTTATTTTATTTTTTATTTATTTATTTTTTTTTTGGGTACCGGGGATCGAACTCACAACCTTACGCTTGCCAGGCAGGCGCTTAAGCCACTGAGCTAAATCCCCAGCCCTGCCAGTTTAAACTATATAGGTATTGGGCATAGTGGCACGCATCTGTAATCTCAGCGCTCAGGAGGCTGAGGCAGGAGGATCACTGCAAGTTTGAGGCCAGCCTGGGTCACATAGTGACTTCCACGCCAGCTTGAACTACATAGTAAGACCCTGTCTCAAAGAACCCAAAAAAACCCACAAAAAACAAAAACAAAAATCATTTAAAAAAAAGTCAAACTACATAGCAAGAGTCTGCCTCCCCCAAATTATAATAAAACACACCCAGTGCAGTTCTTTAAACTAAAGCTTGTATTTTAACAATGAGTGAGAATGCAGTGTTACTGATTTGGAAGGAATCTCAGTACAGAGAGAAAACATTTGGAAAATGAATGTTCATGTTTTCATTGTTATATAATTTTGTGCCAAAAGTGATGTAAGTAGAATACTTAGAAAGCTTCCCATCTCCTCACACTTAAAAACTTGAAAAGGAAAATTCCTAATGTATTTTAAAATCTTGCAAATGTAGAATTTTTGTGCATTTTAAGACATTTGTTAAAACAAAAAAAAAATGCAACAACTGCTGATTGGTTTACAAGAACAAATGATTGACAGCCGAAAAGGTGAAGTTTAATCAACAGCATTTCATCAAAAGCCTTTGCATAATTGGCAGGTGAAACTGAATAATGAGAATCATAACAGGCCAGCCCAGCTAAGAAAACGTTCTTCCATTTGGAGCTGTGAATCTTCTGAGATCTCATCTTTCTCACTGACCCCAAAGTGGAAAGGAATTAAGAACCGTGCCTTCAAAATAAACAAACAAAAAACCACCATGCCTTCAGGCAGCAATATTACAGTGTTAATACGAGATTTAAAACAATGAAGCACATCAATCATGCTCTTGTGAAACATTATTTATATAAACAATACCTCAATAGGCTGTTTTGCTTTTGGCTTTTTGTGGCATTGATTGAACCCCCTGCCTTCACACCAAGCTATATCCCCAGACCTGGCTTTTGAATTTTTTATTTTGAGATAGGGTCTTGCTAACTTGCTAAAGTGCCTGGGCTGGTCTTGAACTTGTGATCCTGCTGCCTTGGCCTAGGATTACAGATGTGTGTCACTGCATCTGGTTTTTAAATTTTTGTACTATTGCAGCGGCAAGCAGGAACACCAAAACAACACCCAGGATTTGGGGGCAGATTTATTTATGTCAAGGGGAACTGACTGGGATCATTCATGAAATATCAGGGCCTGATCTCTGGTGGTCTAAGGCTTATATGAGGTACGTAAGCAGCAAGTACAGAGGCAGGATGGCTTGTCAAGTGGAAACTGGTTCTTACAATATGCATCACAGCAACCAGCCATTTCTAAGAGACAAAAGTAACAGGAACTATAACCGGAACTATTACCTGGGTGACTAAGGGACTGAAGTATACTGGCTAGGGGGCCATTTTCTGTTACACTATATGCCTTAGAACAGATTTACATTATCAGGTTGGGGTGTTGCTCAAGGACAGAGCACTTGCTTAGAGGTCCTGTTTTTGATAGCCAGCACCACAAACAAAAAAATAAATTCTTTTAAAATATGCTTTAAACTGGTTGTGGTGTTAATTCCAGTACTCTGGGAGGCTGAGGCAGGAGAACAAATTGGAGCCCACCCTGGGCAACTTAGTGACTTAGACCCTGTCTCAAAAAAATAAGAGAGAAAAAATAAATAAGAGAGCTGGAGACATAATTTAGTAGGAAGGTCCTGGGTTCAATCCTCAGTTACCAAAAACAAACAAACATGTTTCACATCATCCATGTTCTTCATCTTGCCAGATTTGTCATCCTTCTACCTGGCTGGGGCTGGAAAATTCTTGATTCCTTCAATTTTTTGAGATGTGGTGATGGGGTGCACAGAAGGTGCAGACTGGAACTGCCACAGAGGCTCTCAGCAATTTTTAGGATATGCACAAACTTTTGTGACCATCAGCACTGTCTAATTCTGGAACATGTTCAGCACCCCAACAGAAACCCATGTCCAATAGCAATAGCATTCACTCTTTATTCTGCACTCCCCATGCCTGCCTTGAACCACTAACCTATTTCCTGTCCTTATGAATTTCCTCTTCAGGCCATCTCATGTCAATGAAATCAGAAGAGTATCTGACTTCATTTGCCACATTTTTCAAGGTGTATGTAGTTTGTAGCATGTATCAGTATCTCTTTTCTTTTTTTAAAAAAGTAGTGAGGACTGAACCAAAGGCCTTGTGTATCACAGATGAGGGCTCTAGGGCTAAATGATGCCCATAGCCTTTCATCTCTCTCTTTTTTTTTTTTTTTTTTTTTTGGTACCGGGGATCGAACTCATGACCTTGGGCTTGCAAGGCAGGCACTTAAGCCACTGAGCTAAATCCCTGGCCCCTTTCATCTCTTTTTATGAGCAAATAATATCCCATTGTATGGACATACTACATTTAATTTTATCTATTCATGGATACTGATCCTGGCATAACAGGCATTTGATGTCAGTCCACTTTCTGTTGCTCTAACATGATACTTGAGACTGAGAGATTTAAACAGAACAGGGGTTTATTATGGCTCACAATTCTGGAGGCCAGGCAGTGCAAGCTCACCATGCTGGCATCTGTTTAGCTGCAACTCATGGCCTCATGCTGCTTCAAGTTGTGGCAGAAAGTGATGGAAAGTAGACATGTGCAAAAGAAAGAAACACAACGGACAACCTTGCTTTAGAGCAACCTGCTGTCACATAACCTGAGAGTCCTGGAGAACAAGAACTCCCTCACGACAGTACAGGGAGAATTAACCCACTCCTAGGAGAATGGCATCTATCCATTCATGAGGGCTCCACCCCCTTACCCAGCTACCTTCCACTATGGCCTACTTCCCAGCATTTCTACACTGAGGAGTTAAGACACTCAAATCACAGCTCAGGGCACTGTGGCTGTTCTTGCCTTTGGGCTACTATGACCACTGCCACTGTGAACACCTGTGTGTCATAATGCAGGTGTAATGCTTGGCTCAGGGCCTGCCATCACCCAAGTGATCAATAAGCAGTAGGCAGCTGTTAGCACTTTCTAAGCCAACACTATATTGGGTGATCTGGGTCACAGGCTGCTTGAATGTCAGAGATGGAAGGCAGAAGTCACCAAGGACAACAATCATATCAGTTTTGTTGAGAGCTATTCCTGTCAAAGCAGTATGACAGAGACATGAGCACAGATACTCTACTGACTCTGTCACTTTGGAGCCACATGTGGCCCTGTGGTACATCATTCAACCCCCCTCATCCCTGTGTGTGAACTGGATATAAATACTGGCTTCTGTATATACCTCACAGATTTGCGGCCTGGGTCAAAAAGAGATCATAAAAAACATGAAAGAGCGAGGTACAGCGTTGCCAGCTCATAGCTCAGCAGCTGGGAGGCACAGGTAGGAGGATCGCTTGAGCCCAGGAGCTGGAGACCAGCCTGGATAACATAAGGAGACGCTGCCTCAATAAACCAACAAATAAATAAATCAATGAGAGAGCACGTTGGGAATATTATTCCAAGCCTCACATATTGCTGAAGCCAACTCCTCTCAAACAAAGTGAGGAGCTGCTTTTACCACTCAATAGCCTCCTTCCGTCTCCTGATGGTTCACATTCTCTTCAAGATGACATCTGGGCTTTCTCACCACAATCCTTGGCTGTGGTATCACCTTTCTCGAAGTTACTTAAGGGCCAGAGATTAGCAGCCTGGTCAAATGCAGAATTCTGAATTCACATCAGCAAAGGGCCTGCTGTGCCTCTTTCCTCCTTGGTGAAACCTCCGCAGTCTTTCTGGTTTTCTCAAACGCTACTTGGTCTGAGCGCCCTCATGTGTCTCCACGTGGTAATACTTTCGGTCTTTTCCAGGATGTGGCATTCTTTTCATCGCAGCATCAAGACAAGATGTAATGGACTGATGTGGAAGTGCATATGGGCAAGTGGGAGCGTGACATCTGGGAGCTTAACTTTGCTGTACCCTGCAGTGGTTACTAAGAGTGTTGTCTGTCCCAAACCCGTGCTGGTTTCTGGAGACACAGACAAGCAAACTAGATCCTGTCCTTCCTTCACAAAGTTAAAGTCTAGGAATGAGAAGTCACTAACTCCCTCGCATTTCTGCCCCCCCCATCTCTCATTAGGGCACCTCTGCGCTGGGAATGTAGTAGGACCTCGGAAGTCCATCTGCCTAGCATCCGAGTGGCCTTGGGTTCACATACAAAAAAAATCACCTCCTATCTAATTTGGGTTAGGATTTTTCGTTTGTTTTTTGTTTCATCATGTTTTGTTTCAGGTTTCTCACTATGGAGTTCAGGCTGTCCTTGAACTCACAGTGACCCTCCTGCCTCAGCCTCTGCAGTGCTGGGATTATAGGTGTGCACCACCACCACACCTGTTTTGGATTCCTTTTATTTTTCCTCAAAGCTAAACTAAAAAAAAAAAAAAAAAGATGTAATGGAAAGTTTTTCTCGTCACACGTCAGGCCCCAGGTTTGACCGTCGGGCTCCAATCAAGCCGTTGCAGTGTGAGTGCAGTGCCCTGCTTCCACTCAGGCCTAAAGATTTCCCGCTCACCCCCTCCCCCCACCCAGTGATTCTGAACAGCTCCGGTCGCACAGTTCACATATGTCAGCTTGGTCCCACCACGTTTATATTCCAAGCTTATTCAGCGCTCAAGGTAATTTTTCTAATGGGTACCTCAGATTTTACTGAGGGACTAGGGGAGACAGTAGTTCCAAAGAACTCAGCAAGAGTTTTTAAAGCATTTACTAAATATGACTTGTTCTGTAACCTAAGAAAAAGATATCCAAAATGACAGCTCCTGAAGCAAAGCCCTGACACTTTGGATGGGCAAAATGGCAACTGGAGACATCGACATGTGGCGGTGTACATACACATGCACCATGCTCAAGCATCTGTGCACACACCAGGAGCTTTCCGTCTCGCTGAGTATCAGATAGAATGTGCAAAGGTCTTTGGAGGAAAGGAAACTCATATGTCATACCTGGAATCTCAAGAATGTGCCTCATTCTGTTCAGGACCAAGGACTATGGAAACCTGAGGGATTGGCTTCCCGTGTCACATACAATACCCTCATGCTTCATGGGCACTCATGGAGTTTTCTGAACCAAAACTCCACTGGCAAACTCCATTGATAGCCTTTGGCTTTACTCAAGGGGCATGTTCTGGGGAAGCTGCATATAATTTTTTACAGATAATTATGATTCCCCACTGACTTCCATAAGATTTCTGAGCTATAAGCCGGGCATGGTGGCTCACACCTGTAATCCCAGCACTCAGGAGGCTGAGACAGGAGGATCGTTGTGAGTTCGAGACCAGCCTAGGCTACAAAGTGAGCTCAAGGCCAGCCTGAAATGTATAGAGAGACCCTGTCTCAAAAAGACCCCAAAAAAAGGATTTCTGAGCTATTCTCTCTTGAGACTGATTTTCAATGTACATCTAACAATTCAGCGTTAAATTTCTCTTCCCCTGTCATCCTAAGATTCCAGGATTTATACATAAACCCAGAAAGGTATTCTAGAGGCTCTATTTGAACAAAACACCAGATATTACCACCTGCAATGTAAATAACCACTCTACATCCAGTGGCAGAGTGGTTTAGAAGGCCATTTGCAAGGATTTGAGGGATTTTGCACATTATCTTGCAGGAGAGTAGCCAATGGAGGAGGCTGGGAGTGTAGCTCAGTGGTAGAGCACTTACCCAGCACACACAGGGCCCTGGGTTGCATCCCCAGGACTGAAAAAGGTGAGTAAGACAAGAGGTAGCTGATGCTTTGGGTGAGCAGCACCTGAGTTGTGAGTTGCTACTATCCCTTCTGCCCTGTTTCTCTGGTTCAAATAGCAGAGGCCCTTTCTACTGAAATAGAGATGGGCACTGTGGTTCTGGGGCCCAGTGTATGCAGCTAGCCACCTAAAGTATTCTTTTTTGATTTTTTGTTTGTTTTTTAAAGGTTTTGTTGTTTTTGTTTTTTTGTACTGAGAATCGAACCTAGAACCTTGTGCTTGCTAGGCAAGCTGGTTTTTGTTTTTTATTGGTATCGGGGATCAAACTCACGACTGCGTCCTTGCAAGGCAGGTGCTTATGCCGCTGAGCTAAATCCCCAGCCCAAGCCACCTAAAGTAGAAAGCATTTGCTAAGTAAAAATGAAATAAGTTGCTAGAGTGGCACCGTGGCTTTGCTTTTTGGCAACAGAGTAAGGCAAGGACATGTGTGTCATGGGGCTGTGGTACTGGTCAGGTTGCTGGCTGCCTTTGCAGTCTTTGACTGGAATTAGAGATATTACTGCTGCTAATAAGAAGGTTAGTGGCAAGGAA
>PVJX010046603.1:0-12235 GCA_004027295.1 Dolichotis patagonum | reverse complement strand
GGGGGGGGGTACTACAGCACAATTTGTAATAGCCAGATCTTGGAAACAACCTAAGTGCCCTCAACTGAGGAATGGATAAAAAAGTTGTGGTATTTTTATACAATGGAGTACTACTCAGCTATAAAGAATGATCACAATGAGATATTTATAAATAAATGGATGCAACTTGAGACCATACTCATAAGCAAAATAAACCAAACTCACATGTGTAAATACCTTATAGTCTCCCTAGTACGAGAGTTCATAAGAGTATATAAGATTTTATGGTAAGCATGAGTCCCCATCTCATAGCTTTGAAGCCTTTCAATGTTTTCATTCATCAGTTGGAATGGTTTTATTCTGTTTTGTTTGACTATATCATGTGTGATGGTATGAACAGCTGTTTTGAAGAAAACAAAAAATTATGACAGCTATTGCTGATTTAATATCATCCTTCTTAGAAGTCCTACCATGCTTCTATTCTTCTATTACCATCGGTTCTATCATGTTGTGTTTTATTGGGATTTTAATATATGTGATAGTATAAATAAAATTTTTTATTGAAAATGAGATATTATAGTAGCCATTGATCATTCTCTGTTATTCAGTTCAGAATGCCTTGTAATTCTTTCATTCTCTGAATGGTTTTATACTATTTTGTTATGTTTGATGTTATTGTATTTGAAACTATGCTCAACTATAGCAGAGAAAGAGATATTCTGATAGCTACTGTTAGCTACTGTCTGGTTGCCTTAATGTAAAGTACTGTGTTGCCTATGTTGTCCTGTTCTGATCTGCTCTGTTCTGCCCTCTTTTGTGTTATTCTCTTTAAAATAAAAAAAAAAGATTATTAGATATAGGTGAGTTTGTGAAACTGAGACTCTCTTAATGGGGATTAGTGTCCTTAGGAGAAGAGTCAGTGTTTGTCTGCCTCTCTCTGTCTCTTCTCTGTCTCTCTGTCACTGTTTCTCTGTCTCTGTCCTCTCTCTCTCTCTCTCTCTCTCTCTCTCTCTCTCTCTCTCTCTGATCTTCCATGTAATATTTCATGAGAATATGACTGCAAGCTAGAAAGACAACCTTCACTAGAACCCAACCACTGTGGCATCCTGGTCTCAGAATTTCCAGCATCCAAAGCTGTGAGAAAATAAATTTTTATAGTTTGAGCCACTCAATATATGGCGTTTTTGTTAGGCTAGACTGAACCAGCTAAGATAGGGTCTTTAGTGATCATCTGAGCCAGCCTTACTTTATGTAGTGGCTAAGTACCAAATCCAAAGGGACAGAGAGCAGAGCAGGGATCAATACCCAGTCAATCTCCTAAACCCAGCACACAGCTCCAGAAAGCATAACAAGCTTGCCAGAATGAAAGAAAAAGCTCAAAGCGAAAGTGTATTTTTCTTAAATGTGTCCATACTCTTTTTATCCTAGTCTTGAAATAACAAACCAAATGTCCAAAGGGACTCCCAGCAAGGTCTGAAATTGAAAAGCCCGCCAGGGATGAGGAGGAAAAGAGAGAGGTTGTTTGATTATGACAATATCATCTTACAAAGTTATGAATTATGCAAATGAAAACAGACATCAGGATTCATGACCTCACGCGATTTCTTGTACCTGTACACAAAATTGTGTGAACAAGCGTTTCAGAGCCTCACTTTAAAACCTTCTGTTAGTATCAGTATGTTACCCTAGTGCAATGTTTTACACCTTGCAAAGGGTTTCCACATGTATCCTGGAACCTGCACACCACCAGCACAGAACTGCTGACTCTGTGGAGCTGATTACCTTCCAAAGTCATTGCTCTCTAAGGAACCTGAGCAAAACTACATAATTGCTGAGTATCAAAGCTTGAGATTTGGGAGGAGAGAGAGAGAGAAGACGAGACACAGACAGAGACAACAGAGTAGGACTAGGGTTGATCCCATTTCCTATATACTCCAGAACTGCAGAACTGCATTCAGAGAAGTCCCACAAATGTTTTCTATCAATTAATGTTGTAAGAAAATTAAACCAACAGTGAGAGACCTGGGTTTGGGCCCCAGCTCTATCACCAATTCACTGCTGACTAGAGCAAGTCCCCTCACCTCTCCAGGTCTATTTCTTCAACTGTGGAAGGAGTGTGTTAAATAGTTTTCTGTTTGATTCTCTAAATTCAGACACTCTTTAATTTTCAAAATTAAACAGCATTAGATAAAACATCAGGCCAAGTCACTTTCAAGAGCTTCTGAGCTCTGGAAGAATACATGGTTCACACTGCTTCCTCCGCCCCCAAACTCTCCAACTGCAGAAGTGAGGAAAGACGGTGCATCTAGTCTGAAGGTGACAAGAGTCAGCCTGTCCCATCGCTCGGTGGGAAGACCAAGGCTCAGCCATTTGCACTCATGTGACCTACACAGGTGTGGAAGTTAAGTCAAAACCAACCATGTGGCAGACCAAAGGTTACTCCACTGACACTGACCAAAACACACATTTCTCGAACACTCTCCCCATAGAACTTAAAATCATGTGAATTTCTCCCTGATTTAAAACCTAAACATTTGTGATTTCAGGCCAGCAATAGCCCAAATCCATAAATTTCTAAATCATAGTCAAAAAATAATGTGTACAGCACTGATTTTTTGTTTATGCAGCAGCATTTTGTTACTAACAAAATAGAGAGATGAGGGTTTATAATGACATTTCCTAAGGTTTTTTTTTATTTTTAACAATTTTTCATCAAATTCAAAAAATATTCACAATGACTTCACATCTTTAGAGCAATCAAAAACATTCATTTAGTAGAAAAACAATAAAGTAGATTTATAACAAGTAAAACCAAAGTCATTGTGTAGACGACACCAGGTTTTAAAAATAATTATTAGGATACTGGCTTTCAAGTCCCATATTGAAAAATTCTTGTATTCTGTATTAATTCATGTAAGCACATACTAACAAAAATTTCAAGGAACCTAAACCAACAGGTTTCTCTTATCAACAGACATCCAAAAGGAGGACAGCAAAAAACCTCATTTGTCAAAGGAAATGCAACTTGGGACTGAGATAATGCTTTCCATATCTGGAACTCCACCTTCACAATTTATTGCCCTTGCTATGTACTACTATGATATCATTTACCTAACAATTTACTTTATGTTCAGACTAGACAACAAAACTGGTAAAGTGAGGCCAACACTGAATTACAGTTCTACTCAAACACATTAAACTATCTCCGAATGAGTTCATTCCAGAACTCCTCAAAATTGTGCATTGTATACTTATGCAAGAAGTTGATCTATAACTACTATTAGTTACAATTTGGATTTCAACATTCATCCACTTACCAAATATTCAGTTACTATCTTTCTTTTAAATACTAAGACTATTACACAGTCCTTGCCACATCTTGAGAGAGGACAAATATTAAAATTAAGAATTATAGTAATATAATTAGTAACAATATGGAGAGTGATAAGGAATTTGGGGGAGCAGGAAGATAAGCACTTATTTTCTGTTGGGGAAGCTTCCAGAGGAAGTGGCATCTGGGTTCTGGCACTTGTTAGCTGTAGAACATCTGAGTCGAGTGGTTTATAGGCATTTGGTATATTCTAGAATGTATCTAAAATAGTAACTCTCAAAATTTGTGGTGTCAAAGCTCCCTTTTCACTCAAAAACTGAGAAACCCAGAGAGTATCTATATTATATCCATTAACACTTATTGTTTTAAAATTTAAAATTCAGGATGACTTTATTTATTGTTTTTAAAATAACAAACACACTGAATGGTAGCATAAATAGCATTTTTATAAAAAGTATAGTTCTCAAAATTTCCGAAAAATTTACTGAGTAAAATAAATCAGAAAAATACAATAGTCTACACTGTACTAGATGTATTTAGAACAGTCAAAATCTTAGGGACAGAAAGTCCCTAAATGGTGGTTGTTAAGGTCTGGAGGGAGAAGGGATAGAGAGTTGTTTAGGGGATGTAGAGTTTTAGTTTTGCAAGATGGAAGAGTTCCAGAGATAGGTTGTGCAATGTTGTGTATGTGCTTCACACTACTGAACTGTATACATAAAAATGCTTAAGATGGTAAATTTTATGTTATGTGTATTTTACCTCCAATCAAGAGTTTAAACTTTTTCAATTTAGTAAAAAAGAGTGGTGTGGTTTTACAGTTTAGCAGATCCTGTAAATGTCCAGTTTAATGGAGCACAACTGGATTCTTACACTCATTCCTCTATTCAGTGTGTCGCAATGTATTAAGTTTTTGTTGCTGTTTGTGCTGTTCTGGAGGCTGAACCGCAGGGCACTCTACCTCTGCATCCCGAGCGCTTTTTTTTATCTTGAGACAGGGTCTTGTTGAGTTGCCTAGGCAGGATCCAAATTTTTGACCTCCTGTCTCAGCATGCACTACTAAACTGAGGGGCAGTGCATTATTTTTATTGAATTATATGAAGAATTTCTAACTTCATGAGTATTTTTTTCTAACCACAGTTAGACACTTTAAAAAGAGAAGAGAATTTTGTTGGTAGTTGTGGACATTCTTCTTTGGTACTGTATCAAAATCCAAGAAGTGTGTTTTTGTTTTTTGGCTTTTTTTGGTATGGGGGATTGAACTCACAACCTCACTCTTGCCAGGCAGGCAGTTGTGCTGCTGAGCTATGCTCCAGCCTAAGTGGTCTTTTTATTATTATTATTATTATTATTATCATCATTATTATTATTAATGATCAAACCCACAGCCTTGCATACTCTAAACAAGCGCTTGACCACAGAGTCACATTCCCAGCTCAAGAAACTTGCTAAGACTTACTTAAAATGTGAGATCTGACTCTGTTACATTAAAATACACTGTCCACCTTTTATTTTGAATCTTTTACTCATGCGTGATTTTGTAACACCAAGCACCTTCATTAGAAAATGTTGGCTTGCTATCTTGCATGATCTTCCAAATTTTGGCTCATTCTATTTCACTGAATCACAGAATTGTATGTGTTAGCATTGTCTCTGATCTCATCAGGGAAGTCTGAAGCGTTCTGAACTCATAATGATGAATAAAGTTGCCAGAAATTCTAGTTTTCTCTTGAAAGCTCAAATTTTATTATGTCCACAAATACTATTCGTGATTTCCTTGACACAGTAAGATCACTTTGTTTACCCTTGTAAAAAAGAGCTGCTAAATCTTCCAGATCTGACCATCTATAGTTTGCCTGCTATTCTCTCAAGTAAAAACAAGGGCACTGTGAAAGATGTGACTATTCAGTTCAGAATTCATCCATCCAATAATTTCCTTTCCTGAAGACACCTGGCATGTGTCACTGTGCAAGAAGAGAACTATATACACAGCTACCACTGTGTCACACAGAGTACTGTGTGACAGTACAGTGTGACAATAAAAGATGTCCTCTCAAGGATCAGGGTTTAATGGAATTAGTGATTTTTACTTCTTCATCAAGGATGTTGTTAAATGAAACTGGCTTTTTATTTTCTCTGCACAAATACGTGGCCATAAGAAATACAAGGGCTATGACTACGGTTTGACACCAGTGCCTCGTTTCCTGCTTAGCATCTAGCAGTTTTATTCCTTATTGCTTTTGCATCATCAGTGCAAATGTCAGCGCAGTGAAGGAAACAGATAGCATTTTAGTGTTAATAGAAAATACAATTATTTCTGGATGTTTGTGGAAAATTGATTCTAAGACATGCACGTGTTCTGTGCTTGCACATTTTTTATTTTTTACCTCTTTTCAGTTGAGGATGGGTGGAATGCAGAACCACAGATCCAGAAGGCTGATCTTATGGGTCCCCTGGAAGTGCTTTGAACCTTGCCCAGAAAGCCTTAGGGTTAGTTAGAGTTCCTGCTTGAAAAGATGGCCTTGGAATGAATTTCATTAGTTATATTTTGACTTGTCATTAGTTGTATTTTGTTGGACAAGTTGCTAAACTTTAGTTAGCCTCAAGTTCTCATTTCTGAGTGGGAATAATGATAGTACCTGCCACAAAATACTTCTTGGGGAAGAAAAAAGCCAAAATATGAGATCTGCTTACCTTGATGCCTGCCCCATCGTATGTGACAGATGTCAGCACTCAGTACTATTGCTGTTCATGTTACCATTACCTTCAGCTCCTTTGCAAAATGCTACACATATTAAATGTCTGTTAATGCTACGAAAAGAATAATGACTTTTCTATTTCTCACATGATTACATTTCCATTTTGTCATGAGAAGAGCAAATTTAACAATCAACCACTAAAGTCATAATCAATAAGTGTATGTGGACTGACTAAACAGCGAGATATAGAGAGATTGTTGTGGATGTATATTTTTTAGATATAATACCAGAAGTGCATAAGCTGTAAAATAAAAGTGAAAATGCAAAGATTATTTTGTACATGAACAAATAAAATACTATAATGCTTGCACATATTTATTCTGTTTTTGTTTTTGTTTTTCTGAGACAGTGTCACTATGAAGTGCAGCCTGGCCTTGAACTCACAATGATCCTCCAGCCTCAGCCTCCAAAGTGCTGGGATTACTGGTGTTCACCACCACACTCGGCCTTGGACATATTTATTCTGGAAAGATTTTAGGACATAATTCAATCTAACATAGTACCTTTAATTCTAAAGAGAAAATTAAAACAGGTGCATATCAGGCAAGAGACAATAAAACAAAAATTATTCAAGCTGGTTACTGGCCATCTGTAAGAGCGTTTTTGGGTTTTTAAACTTTTTTTTTTTAAAAGAATGACTTTTTTCTCCCATGAGAACCTTAATGAAGAGCAGGGAAACCCCAACATATATATAAATTTGTACCAAAACCATGGCCCTCACAACCAATGACAACAGAAACTTTTCTGAAAAGAGCACAGCATCTCCACTCTCAAAAGCTTTGAGGACTGTTATATTTCAAGGAATGAAATAGCTGAGAAGTCGCTACGTTTGTCATATTTCAAGTTGAGTGTGTAAATAATAAAGGTCAAACTCAGAAAACAAGGCCGATAATTCCATGGTGACCAGCCAGACTCCAGTTCCCATCATTTATTCACATGTTGATAGACTTCCCCAGGAAGCCTGGGAAAATAACAGAAGTAACTGAGCTTCCCCCAAGAGAAAAGGCCTCATTTTTCCTTGGCAGATTCATTCCTAATCACATAGCGAGGAACCATTATTAACATCTGGATATTCAAAAAGAGCCACTGAATTATTATAAAAATGTTTCAAATCATCAGCCTAAAACAGAAATGATCTACAATGTGCATGATGCTTTTTCTCCCTTTAGTCAAGAAGATAAATGGAGAAATTCTTTGTATTTCAACTTCCATTACACATTTGTTTTTAATCTAGGAAAATTCATGTTTGCCTACTGTTCTTCCTTATCAAAGACTACGATGTCAGCAATGGCTTCTGCTCCTCCCACCATGAGTTTGTTCTGAGAGCACAACTCTTTTAGGAGTAGGATTACTGCAGAAATTAACTGGTTCAAAACAGCCACAAGGCAGAGACTAAGACCTAATTAGATTCGCTTTTAATGTAGTTACGTGCTATTAGATTGAAGGAGAACTAGGAGATCAAATGTCTTCCACTTTTTAGCCAGTGCCTGCCTCTTCTAAATATAAGAATTAATTGTCATGGCTTGCAAATACACTCAGACATTTCAATGCTGTTGGCCAAACCCCATCTCAGTCCTCAGCGTTAGAAACTGGAGACACTTGATAAACATGTCTTACCACTAGCTTACCAGTAGCTTCCATTGCTCTCAGACATAAATTCCCACCACGGTCCACAAGGCTCTGCTTATAAACTTAACAAGAAATCAGATTCAGATGAAAAAAAATGCTTTGAAACCATCTTATCACTTTCCACCCGCATCCCAACAAGGATGGGCAGGTTACAATCCGTAAGCAACATTTATTTAGGCAAAGCCCATTCCAATCTTGCTCCCTTAGAATGGGTAACAACTTCCCACTATCCTACTCTATCTCCCTATCCTCCTGTCACCTGTTTCAGCCCGACCAGGCCCTCCCTGCTCCCCAAAAACACCTGTGCCAGCCTCTTTTCCCACACGCTGCCGATCTCTAAACCGTCTCTACAGGAGTATTTTAGAGAGAAAAAACTTCACAGTTGATTGGACGTAGGAAAGAGAAGGCAAAGGAACGGAGGTGTGTTTTTTGTTTGTTTGTTTTTGTTTTAATCTGACAATGGCTTTTTTTTATTTTATGGAAAAAATAAAACTAAATTTCATAGCAAAATAATAGGAGAATAACAATAGCTAATACCCTGCATATTGTTATCTTTAAAATAGTTACTCAGAGTATAAGATAGAGGCATAAAAGATTCTCCATACTATATTAGCACAAATCTTTTTTTTCGATAAACTAAAAGAAACTAGCAATGTGACTATCACGTATTTTGGTTTTTAGGGGACTTTTTGTTTATCTGTTTTCTTTTCCCTTCCTTCCTTTCCCCCTTCCCTAACCCTAGTTCCTCGTTCCTTTTGAACAATATCTTTCCATTTCACAATACCTATTGGACATTTTGATCCATGTTTACTCTTTCTCATACCAGGGAGACAATATGATGCTTACACATTTGAGTCTGATTTATTTCACTTAATGGTATGGTCTCAAGTTGCATCCATTTACCTATAAATGCCTAAATTTCATCTTTCTTTATGGCTAAGTACTTCATTGTACAAAACAACCACATCTTTTTTTAAAATCTATTTTGATTGGTTGATCACCTCAACTGTAACAGCTATGACCTGTCCAAGAGGAACTGGCTTAAATATTTTAGATTAAGCTAATAAATAGGTCATTAAATATGTCTTATATTAATATTTTGAAAAATACACCTTCAAAGTAAACTGATACCCTGGGCAAACTTTGTGACATGTAGAGACTAATCAAGGTGGGTTTTCAGCATCCAAATTATCTAGATTTTAAAATGCTCAATCAGGAGATAGAAACACAGTATGTAGTGTATGTTCTGAAAGAAAGGCTAAGATTTACAGGCTGCTCGGAGTCCACTTCCATTGAACTGGGAAATCCATGTGTGCACCAATGGAAGTTGCTAGCTGAAAAGAAACTACTGCTCTACCTTAATCATCCTTCATCTTTCATGTCTACCCCAAGACAAAATCTCACTAGGTTCTTCCTTTGTATATGTTTCAATTTCATATTCAGCCCTGGTGTCCCCAGACGGTGATACTATATGGCAGTCTTCAAGTCCCAGACAACTCTTAACTTGTGTCCTGCTCATCATTACAATGAGCACTTCACAGATTACCCTGGGGTGAGGAGCCCAAGAAGGGGAGAAGGACACTTCCAGTGTCACGTGGGTCCACCGTGCTTTCCAGGAGGAAATGCTGCTGAAGAGCAGGGTTCCCACCGGCTTCCATCTTCCTTTCATCTTCTATTTTCTACCCCGAGATGGGCTCCTTCATTTCTGGCAACGACGTTAACAACTGTCTTTATTTTTGCCCCTTTTCATCCTGTCTGTCAATCACCATAATCTTCATACCAGTCTGTAATCACCATAATCTTCATACTAGTACCCATTAGAAACTTTAACATGTGATTTAGAACAAAATGTAAAAGATCCATACATTCTTTTGAAAAGTAAAAGATCATATCTCAGTGTAACATAAATAAAGTTGTTTGTACTCAGATTGTCTTGTTCAGTTCTGGTGTTCCTATATTGTGTTTTAGTGATAGCCTGAAAAAGACTTTCCCCGACTTCTTTTTGCTTATCTGGTATCGCATTTGCTTACTCCATGTTTTGCTAAGACAAAAATATTCCAGCAGTTAATTTGGAAGAACAGACATTCCAATTGCTTATCTGACGGTGTTGGTTGAAACATGAAGACTTGGCAGTGAGAATCATTTTGCCTATGTTGATTTCTATAGTGGGTTCTCAGGCTGTGACTTGCTCCATAACTGCTAGTAGAGAGAAGAAGGTTATAATTCCAAGGTGAAATGTATTAAACAGACTTATTTTTCAGCTTCTTTTTCATTCCACCTCCAGTAGAACTAATGCCTAATGATTCCAGGAAGTGAAAAGCAATTAAATTTCACTTGGTGTAAAGTTGAAGAAATTGTCCCATGTGAGAAGAGTGTTTCTTTGCCACATTCCATAGGTGGCAATAAACAGGCAAATTCACTGGTTTTGATATAGTAGTATGAGCTTTCACAGGGCTCAGGTTGATTTCATTTTAAAAAGTTGAATTTATGGGACAGAGGATTGAAAGGTTTGTACTGACATGTTTAAAACCCTCTTTTAAAAAGTGGCATATTGCATCGTTCCATTTAAGTGTTCACACCACAGACTGAAACATAATCTGTTTACTGAAAAAACAACTTTTTATTGCTTCGTGAATAAATTCCCATTGAAAAAGAAAACAATGTACAGTATTTTAGTGCTTTGTGAAACATCTGGAAATTTTTTTCAGTTGCTAAATCTATGAAGAATTTGCATCCACATTCAAACTTCAGGTTTTTAATTCAACACAGAACAACTTCAAATGTGCTATTGAGCCAACTTAAATGTGCTCCAAAGGCCCACTGAGGGCACTCAGAGAAACAAAGCCACACATCCACCACAAGACAAGTCTGGTTTCACAGAGAACCCATTGGGGGTGTTTTGCCTCTTTGTCCTCGGGCTTCTAAGAGCTGTGTAAAGTACACTATATTAGTTGGGCTTACACCAGCTACTCTAACAATCAAACCTCCAATCTCAGTGGCTTAGCATAATGGAAGATTATTTTTTCTTGCTCACCTAAGTATCCAGTGTGGGTGCACCAGGCCGATATATAACTTCCACATGGAGGTGCGAAGACCATGCCTGCTGGCATCTTGTGTGTCTGCCACATTTAACAAGGCACTGGGCAGCAAGGAGAAAATGTGGAGCTTGGGGGTGGTGCATGTTATGAGGCTCACATCTCATTGCCTAGAACTTAATCACATGACCAAAGAAACAGCAAAAAGGGAGGCAGCAACTGCGGAGTAGTCATCCCAGGAAGGAAATAGAAAGGTATAACAAATAGTTCACCACTCCTTAGATCCCGACCAGCCTTTTACAATAGTAAACTTTCCCCTCTGTTTCAACATGCACAGTACTCTTAATCAAAACAACTTATCTATACCCTCCCAGGAACTCTAGTAAAGTCCCCTACTACAGATATTAAGATATTTCTGAAGGGAGTGACAAGTACAACAAGCCATTTCACTTAGGTGCGCTTCCTGGTCTCAGCTCCTAAGCCTTCTGAAAGTTATGAAATGGCACTAATGATGCAAACAGCAAAGTAATCAGTTCAAACTCTGGAAAATAATGCAAACTTTGAAGTGCAGCTCCTTTTTGTATTTCATTTCTTTTTATTTTTTCCCCAAGAGATTTATTTCTTCTCCATGGAACTTCATGCAAATTTATGACTCAGGCACTGTTTATAAAAACATCTTTGCACAGTTGCTTAAATGCTGGTGTGCAGGTACAATATTTAGACTTTAATATGATGCAGTGATAAAAGCTATTTTCTCTCAAGCACAGGTCCACCTAGAAGAAATTAAAACATAAACGCTGAGATCCTGTATGCATTCTTTTTTTTCCAATCTATACTCCTTCTTTTGCCCCAACTAATATGAATGGCTCTTCTCTGTTACTATCAGATGCCACCCTACTTAATCCCTTGATGACAATGGTCTGTCTACATATCACCCTCCTCTGTTAGACTACAAATTACATGAAGAAAGAGACCCTGTATCCCTTGTTCATCCCTAGCACATGCCATAGTGTCCAGCTCCTAACATGTGCTTGCTAAATATCTGTAAAATAAGTTTGTGTTGAATGAAAGTTAGAAAAAGATAAACTCCATAGACATCAAAAGAACCAAAGCTATGAGTGCCTAAAAGAGGAATAATCAAACATCTAGTTCAAGGGAGGTGAGGAAGGGGAAATATTTTTCTGAAGCATTTCAAGTGGGGTGTAAAAGAAGGGCAGAGTTGCAGCAAGCAGAATCTCTGAGGTGACAGAGAGGCACCCTGTGCAAATGTTTGGAAGAGAAAAGTAAAGATTTGCCTTGGGAATAATTAGTATTCTGGTTCTTCATATGTCTAAAGCAGGTAAAGAGAGGGCTAGAGATAGGCATGGAAAGGGGAGTTGTAGATTTTAGAAAGGATTTTGATTCTCATGGTCTGTGGGCCATGGAGAGGTGGGAGAAGTCTCAGTGCAAAGAGGCCCTCCCAGCAGGTAGAGGATGGAATGTGTTGGTGGAGGGAAGAAGTAGAA
>PVJX010046602.1:0-12366 GCA_004027295.1 Dolichotis patagonum | reverse complement strand
GAGGCACAGGAAGGGGCCCAGGAGGCGGAGGAGGGAGGGGGGGCGGAGGCGGGAGGGGCGGCAGAAGTGGAAGCATTACCGCTGGCCAGCCTACCAGCAGAGGAGCCCCTGCCAGGAAGCCCCGCAGCTGGCTTCCGGTTTCCCTAGCACCTGGCCTCGTACTCTCCCATCCTATCCCTGAGCTACTTTTCGCCACCTCGACCACAGTTTTGGTTTCCAGCTCTTGGGAATCAAGAGTTCCAACAACCTGTCACATTTTTGTTTGGGGCGAGGGTGCTGGGAATTGACCCCAGGGCCTCACACACGGGCTACATCCCCAACCTTTTGATTTCCTTTGGAGACCGAGAGTCTTGCTTAGCTGCCCGATGAACTTTGAACTCTCCTACCTCAGTCTCCTGAGGAGCGCCCCAGAATGGGGACTGGAATCTAGGAGGAATGCAGAACCGCTCCGTTCCGCATCTTCAAGGCCCCAGCCCTTAGTGTCAAGTTTCTCCTGGAGGGTGGACAACCCTTCTGATTAATGAAGCAGGGGAACTGAGGCAGGAAAAAGCGTTTTGGCCAGGAGAGGTCAGAGGGAAGAGGTTCCCAGCACTCCCTCCAATCTTAAGGCCCGGTCCCTGATCCTCAGGGGGGCCAGGCCGCGCGCTCCTCAGGACCCACTCCCTAGCCCGGGAGTCCTGCCCGCCTCCGGTCCCCTCCCCAGGCTCGGGGCGGGGCCGGCCGGTGAGTCAGCGACTCCCGGACCCAGCCCGGGAGGGGCCGCAGCTGGCGGCGCTGGGCGTGGGGTGCACCCAGCAGGTGCGGAGCTGCGTTCCGCGCGCGCTGGTCTCAGCGGACTTGCGCGGTGGGCGCTGGCGGGGCAGCCCCGACCCGAGACCCGCCCTCTCGCCGGCTCCTCCCGGTCCCCGGCGCCGCCACCGCTTCCTGGTCCCCGCCGCAGCCATGGCCGAGGAGCAGCCCCAGGTCGAGCTGTTCGTGAAGGTAAGGGCGCGTGCCCTGCCCGACCGCCGCCGGGCTCCTGGAGCCGATGCTGGCCTCCCCTGCATCCCGGCGCGTCCCTCCGGCGCGTCCCCCCGACCCCCACTCCGGCCCACGTGCGGGCTCGCAAGCGGCTGGGCGCGGAGGGGTGAGAGCCGGAGGAGTTCGCGGGGTACTCAGTTCTGGACTGGACCCCAGAAAGTTAGTAGCAGAGCAAGTTTCCAGCAGAGAGAAAAGTGGGGAAAAGGAGTTTGCAGGAGTGAGGAGATTGGGGTGGGTGGGGTGCGAAGGACGGGGAGCGGGGGCAAAGCAGGACTTGGGCAGGACTGAGGGAAACGTCCGCCTGGAGCGCGACCCCGGCCAGGAAGGTGAGGGTGGTGCGTGCGTGAGTGTGGCAGGGGAGCCCGGGAGTGGAAGGAGGTGAATTGGCAAGGGCGGAAAAGAGGGGGGAGTGGGAGTGGAGTTAGGGAACTGGTCTGAGAGCTGGTGGGGTGAGCCTAACACCCCGAGTGGACTCGGGGAAGCCAGAGAAAGCGAAGCTGAGAGGAGATGAGCGTTTAGGGTTAGCCGCACTGGGACGGGCAGGGAGCGCAGCAGAGCCCGGCTGGGCTTGGACAGAGTCGTGGACGCAGGAGGAGACTGGGCGCAGCTCTCTGCGGGTGTAGTGGAACGGAGCTGGTTCCGTGGCAGTTGGGCATCAGAACCACAGGCAGCGGCCCTGTGCGACTGCTGTCTCCTCCCTTCCGCTGTCCACTGATCGGCGTCTCTGCACGTTCCCCAGGCTCTTTCTCCACTTGTCTCCTTTGTTCACTCCGGCTTGTGTGTGTTCCCGTGCGTTTCTCCTCCCTTAGGCCCGGTTTCCCAGCGGCCATTCCCTCTCCCCGGGCCCTGAAACTCAGCTCGGGCTGGGCCCGCCCCCTTAGGTGTGGTCCCCACCTCACTCCCTTGCTAGCCACCGGGGCTATTTTTATTCCTGGGTGAGGCTGCGTTGCAGAGATTCCGGTCTGTGCCCTATGTGGAGGGAGTGATGGGGGGCCCGGGGACGCGTGCGTGCGGGGAACTAAGCGATAGGAATGGGGCGCTGGAGCGCGGCCTTAGCCTTAGCTGCCTGGGCCCTGCCCCCACCCCCTCGCCAGGAAGGAAGCGCGGAGACCGAGACACCCTGATGAATCACACTCAGCCGAGGGGGAGGCGTCCCTAGGGGATGAGGTCACCGCTTGCCAATTAGAGGGCAGCCCCCTTCTCCACACCAAGCCTCAGACCCCTTTCGCCTCCAGCCAGGAAACGGCTGTGGCAGCGTAGTCCGGGTAGTGGGAGTTGTAGTAAACCAGAACTCTGGCTTCTAAACCCCACCCTACCTCTTCTGGCCTTAGACTCTAGGCAACTCAGGGTCGAGCTCCCCAACCCCTTCCTCTCTGGGAGTCAGATCCTCCTAGCTCTCCAGGACCCATTTCCTCCACCTCCTCCCTCCTATCTTAATCTTCAGGAAACCAGAAGCCTGCTTTTACTTTTGCTGAAAATTTTCTCATGGATCTGCCCTAGGGGTGGCTTTTAGGGGGAGGACAGCGTACTTGTCTTGCCTGGGCAGAACAAAGCTGGTTTGGGAGTAGGGGCTGCTGAGTGGCCTGGGAGCCCAGAGCTGCACCAGGCCTAATCCTAGGTGGGGGTTGCATTTCAGGCTGGCAGTGATGGGGCCAAGATCGGGAACTGCCCCTTCTCCCAGAGACTGTTCATGGTACTCTGGCTCAAGGGAGTCACCTTCAACGTCACCACCGTTGACACCAAGAGGTGGGCTCGCTTGCTTCTGTTCCTCTGCTCCTACGTGTAAACGCGTGTACCCGCCCACTGAGTCCATCTGGAGCCCATCTCTCTCTTGCCACTTCCCTGTCTTGGGTTTGGTTTCCCCCAGTGCATGCTTCTCTCCCATCCTGATACCTGGCCTCTTCTGCAGGCGGACAGAGACGGTGCAGAAGCTGTGTCCAGGAGGGCAGCTCCCATTCCTGCTGTACGGCACCGAAGTACACACAGACACCAACAAGATTGAGGAGTTTCTGGAGGCCATGCTGTGTCCTCCCAGGTCTAAGGATGCTGGGAAAATGGAGATTTTGGTGGGGCAGCAGCTGGGGAGCTCACCGAGGCGCCCCTCAGAAGATATCTTACCTCGTTTCTCCCAATGACTTTCAGGTACCCCAAGCTGGCAGCTCTGAACCCTGAGTCCAACACAGCAGGGCTGGACGTATTTGCCAAATTCTCTGCCTACATCAAGAACTCAAACCCTGCACTCAATGATAGTGAGTATGGGTGTCAGAGGCCTCCGCGCTGGGAAGTGGACCCGAGCCTGAGGCATTTGAGGCAACTGAAAGATCGGATATCAGAGAGATGAAGCAGATGTTAGCAAACCTCCGTCCTGTGTTTCTGCTTCATCCTGTGTTTCTTGGCCTTCTCATTGCTGAGAGTTTCAAGCTTCTTTTGCCCCCCTTGGGATATTAGTTGGCCGCTGGCCTGTTTCTGGCAGAATGAGGTTGTGTTCAAAGAACCATTCAGATTACCTGTGTACGAATCTTAACTGAGCAATTCATTTAACCCCCTGGTAAATCCATCATGGATTTCTAAAAATAGGATAGTAATTCCTATTTCCTGGGTTGGTTTGAGAATTACATGAAAGTTTTGTTTTTAAAAGTCTTGGAATAAGGGAGTGATAGAATGCCTGCTTAGCATATGCAAGACCCTGTGTTGAGTCTTCAGCCCCACTACAAGAGAAGACAGTGCTTAGAAAAACATACAGCAAACTAACTGCATTAGTGTTTGCTATTCTTATTTTGGATTAGCTCCACCATTGTACCCATGGGTGTTTTTGGCTAGAACACCCATGTGTCTCTGGATGTCAGAAGAAAGGGCTTGTGACATAAGGCTCAAAGGTGCTGGGTGCAACCCCCAGGACTTGGCGGGGTAGATGTATCTCCAGATTACTCGGTCTTCCGAGTCGGTCTTCGGATGTTTTCATCAGTGACCTCTCTTACACAGATCTGGAGAAGGGGCTCCTGAAAGCCCTGAAGATTTTAGATAATTACTTGATATCCCCACTCCCAGAAGAAGTGGATGAGACCAGTGCCGAAGACGAGGGCATCTCTCGGAGGAAGTTTCTGGATGGCAACGAGCTCACCCTAGCTGACTGCAACCTGTTGCCAAAGCTGCACATAGTACAGGTGGGCAGTCTCTGTGGGAGGGCATGGCTGCTGGGGTGCGGAGGGGCTCCCCACAGCCTTCCCGTAACAGCTGCTCTGGTGACAGCTTCTTTCCTGGGATAGTTGGCATGCATTGCTGTCAGTGGCAAGCCCCACCTCGCAGCAGCTGTTGCTGATTTAGGAGGATTCCATTCCATGCTACAGTGGGTGCTCACAGCCTGAGAGGAACACAGTCTAGTATTAACTTCCGGAAGACTCTTCCTGTCTTTATATTACTACCGCATCCTCAGATTGAGCTGGATATGGTGGCAGGTGCCTGTAAACCTAGCTGTCTGGGAGGCTGAGGCAGGAGCTTCACAAGTTAAAAAAAAGTCCAGCCTGGGCAGCTTAGCAAGACTGTCCCAAAATTAGAAAAATGACTTGTGATATAGTTCAGTTCAAAGGCTCTAGGTTCAGTCCTCAGGACTGGGCTGGGGTAGACATATCCCCAGATCACAGAGCAGGCTTTCCCTCAATCAAGGCTGTAACGATAACTTCGTCTCCACTTCTCTTACGGAAAATGAAAACTTCTGCTTCCCATATTTTTGTTGTGTTGTCAGCTCACAGCGATGGTAGAGTTTAGGAAACAGGAGCCCAGTATCAGTCTGCCATGCAGCTGAGTAATGGATACCCTGTAGTGGGCATTGAAAGACAAATACTGTTTGATTATTGGTTCTTTTTTCAAAAAAAAAAATACATAAAGTGTTCACATGAGAAAGTTAATTAATAAAATGTGACCAAGGCCAGGGGTGATGGTGCACCCCGGTAATCCCAGCACTTGGAAGGCTGAGGCAGGAGGATCATTGCAAGTTCTAGATCAGCCTGCACTACAAAGTGAGTTCAGGGCCATCCTGAACTGCATACCTGTCTCAAAAAGATAATAATAGTAATAAGTGACCAGGCTGGGGTTGTAGCTCAGTGGCTGAATGCTTGCCTAGCACATAAGGCCCTGAGTTCCATGCCCAGCACAGCAAAGAAAGACTAAATGTCAAATTATGCAACAAAAAAGCCACTGTAGAACCTCAGGAGAATTTGATAGTCTACAAGTTATATCTTTTTGTTTTATTTTGATGCTGGGGATCAAATTCAACTTTCCCACATGGTAAGCCTGTATTCTGCTACTGGGTTACACCTCCATCGGGCATCAAATTTTGTTTAAAAAACCACAGCGAGGACCCAGACATGGTGGTACACACCTATAATCCCACCTTAGGAGGCTGAGGCAGTAGGATTGCTGTGAGTTTGAGACCAGCCTGAACAGCATAGCTCAACCCTGTCTCAAAAACAAAAATCAGCCAGCCATGGTAGTACACACTTATAATCCCAACACTGTGGGATACTGAGGCAGGAAAATGGCATGTTCAAGCCCACACTGGGTGACTTAGACCCTGTCTCAAAATTTAAACAAGGGCTGGGGACTTACTTCAGTGCAAGGGTCCTGAGTTCAGTTCTCAGTACTGCAAAATAAATAATGAAGAGGAGAAAAGTGGCACCATGGAATGGGATGGTCTAGAAAGGGTCTGGGTTTTTTGTTTGTTTGTATTTTGAGACAAAATCTCACTTTGTAGCATAGGGCTGGCTTTGGACTCAGCATGTAGCCCAGGCAGGCCTCAAACTCATGGCAGTCCTCCTGTCTCAGCCTCCCAAGTGCTAGGATTACAGGTGTTTGCCCCTCCCACCCTATGGGCCTGGCTATTAATGGCCAGAATTTCAGTAAGTGAGACATTACAACAGAGGAACCAAGAAAGCTAATTTGGAGAATTTCATGTAGGACATAGCCAGAAAGTGGAGGTTCTTGAATGCCTGGACAGAAAGTGTGATTTTATCATGCAATTCTTAATAGGAAGGATGCCAGCATGGCGTCTGTCTCTGGCCTAACCTTCCGGTCTGACCCACCCCCCCAGGTAGTCTGTAAGAAGTACAGGGGCTTCACCATCCCGGAGGCCTTTCAGGGAGTGCATCGGTACTTGAGGAACGCTTATGGTCGGGAAGAATTTGCCTCCACCTGTCCAGATGATGAGGAGATCGAGCTGGCCTATGAGCAAGTGGCCAAGGCCCTCAAATAAGGCTGTGGTGGGGTGCAGGCTCCCGCTCCCATCGTCCCCCCCCACCCCCCACCCCCGCCAAGCTCTCCTTGGAGGCCCTGGCTGGTTTCCACACTGCTCCCGATGGACACACTCCACAATGGCCAGTGGGCACTTGTGCAGGTGTGGGTGGTGACTGGGGAAAAGGGGAGGGAAGTAGGGGGCTTATGGGTAAGCTTTTTATTGTGGGGTGGGCGGGTAGGACCAAGTATTTCAGTAATAAAATACAGAACGAAACTCTGGTGTCGTTTTTTACACAAAGAAGGCTTTAAGTGTGGCTGGCACAGAACGAGGGGTGGGTTAATGATCTCCAGTGCAGGGCAGAGGCCAACAGTGAAGCAGTAGGCTGTTTTGGGGTGGAGGTGCCCTTCTTAGTGCCCGTCCACCTCATTGGTGCCCTGTGGTCCATGCCGCGTTTGCAGCCCCGCCGACAGAGCCAGCAGATACGGGTGGGCCTGGGCTGAGCTCGCGGGGCGGTGCCGAGTTCAGGAGGAGTGGGCGAGGTCTAGCGGGGCGGAGTGGGCGTGGCCTGGGAGGTCCCGCCCCGTCCCGCTTAGACAATGCCCGGGAGCCGCCAGACTGTCGCGCCCCCGCCCCACCGCAGTTCGTGAGCTCCCCCGCCCAGGGACCCCCTTCAGACCCCGGGTTTGCAGGCTCCGTGGCTTGAAGACTAGGACTCCCATACCAACTCTGTCTTCCGGGGGTGGCGCCCCCACCCAGATCGCGGTGCCGCTGGAGTGGGGGCGACTACAGGAGGTGAGTCTGGGGAAGGGGCTCCCCTGGAGCGCGGAAGGGCTGGAGTTGAGGCGTGTTGAGCCTTGTGCTCTCGCCGGCCAGAATGAGCCGGGAACCCGCGTTTGGGTGCGAAGCTGGGCGGTGTGGACTTAGGTGGAAGATGGGCAGGGGCGCAGGGTTTTGGAGCAGGGAGCGGCGCTGGCGCCCCTGAACACGCCCCGGCTCCCCGCCCCTTGCATTTCGCTTTCGACCTCTCCCAGTCCTTCGGGACTCGGTCTGGTTTATACCGGGTCGCGACGCGGGCAGCGCAGCGGGCCGGGGTGGAGAGGATGCTTAACTCCTTAGGCCCTAAGTCCTCATTCTCGCCCTCTCTCCCTTTCTCCTTGGTGCGTCCGAGACTTGCAGCCCCCTGGCCTGACTCGCCCCTCGCTTTCTCCTCTGTCCCTTAACCCCCGCGGGACCCGGCCGGACTTCAGGTCCCTCGGGCTGCGAGCAGCTGAGGGTTAAGGGGGCGGGGCCGCCGCATTTTTGGGGAGTGAGCGCATCCTAGCGGTTGCCAAGAGGGGCGCTTGGCTGGGACCTCACGAAGCACCCGAGCGGCCACAACAGGTGTTTTAGAGATTAGGGATCCCAGTCTGCTCCTTGGGTTCCTCTTAAAGGAGCAACAACGTAGGGGGTGCGGGGCCGCGCGGAGTTCACGGGAGAGCGAGGCCTGGAGGGGTGGGGCGAGTGGGAGGGTGCCCGGAGATAGCGGGTGGAAACCAGGCGCCCTCACCCACCCCACGCCCTGCTCTGCTCATCTTTTTCTCCGCTCCCAGCTTTCTGTCTCTTCCAGAAGTGAAGTAAAAGGAGAACACGGAAATCAGCAACCAGGAGGGGCGCCTGTGTGGATGGGATGGGGCCGCCGGGGGAGGGGCTGGGCCGCTGCTCCCATGCCCTGATCCGAGGTGTCCCCGAGAGCCTGGGATCCGGGGAAGCTGCCGTGGCTGGCCTTCCAGCTCTGGACCTAGCCAAAGCTCAAAGGGAGCATGGGGTGCTGGGGGGTAAACTGAGGCAGCGACTGGGACTACAGCTGCTAGAACTGCCTCCTGAAGAATCACTGCCGCTGGGACCACTGCTTGGCGACACGGCCGTGATCCAGGGGGACACAGCCCTCATCACGCGGCCCTGGAGCCCGGCGCGAAGACCCGAGGTAAGGGCCAGGGCACGGTTCGGTGGGGGAGGGGAGGAGCTGAGAGCGTGGCTGTCTCAGTCACGCGCTCGCGGCACCCGCCCTAGGTGGATGGAGTCCGAAAAGCCCTCCAGGACTTGGGGCTCCGAATCGTGGAGATGGGGGACGAGAGCGCGACGCTGGACGGCACCGACGTCCTCTTCACCGGTAAGGCTGGTGGTGGTGGCTGGCACCTCTAGATCTTATCATGGGAAGTTTGGGAGACTGGGCAGGCTCCGGCCCTGTTTCCATTTCCCTCTCGCTCTGGG
This sequence comes from Dolichotis patagonum, assembly GCA_004027295.1. Classification (NCBI taxonomy): domain Eukaryota; kingdom Metazoa; phylum Chordata; class Mammalia; order Rodentia; family Caviidae; genus Dolichotis; species Dolichotis patagonum. Next base: position 3,866 of record PVJX010046602.1, on the reverse strand, counting down.
CGCAGGCCGGGAGTTTTTCGTAGGCCTCTCCAAGTGGACCAACCACCGAGGAGCGGAGATCGTAGCGGACACGTTCCGGGTGAGCGCGGATCTGCCTGGAGAGGGGGTGGCTTGGGGACCCCACCCCCTACCAAGGAAGAGGCTGAGCGCCCTGGGCCGGAGGCACTCCTCAGATCTTCCACACCGCTGAACGCCTCCCCTTGCTCTCTAGGACTTCGCAGTCTCCACCGTGCCAGTGTCAGGACCCTCCCACCTGCGCAGCCTCTGTGGCATGGGGGGACCCCGCACCGTAGTGGCCGGCGGCAGTGAGGCTGCCCAGAAGGCGGTTCGGGTGAGGAGGGGTGGGGCCTGGGGTGGGCGTGGCTCCAGCCTAGAAGCTGGGAGGCTTGGACACAGCTTCAGCGCTCGCCCTCATTAGAGCTGGGCATGATGGCGCATTCCTGTAATCCCAGCACTGTGGAGGCTGAGGCAGGAGGATCATAGTGAATTCGAGACCAGCCTGGGCTACAAAGAGATATCAAGGCCAGCCTGAGCTGCGTAGGGAGACCTTGTTTCTGCAAAGACAAACCAAACCAAAACAAAAACACACTTGCCCTCACTGAACTATGTACACACGAGGAAGCAAAAGGCTCAATAGAGGGACAGGGAGCTGGGAGACCAGGGAAGAGGGGGTGATGCATTTGCTCTTCTGGAGTTTTGAGAAACACCTAAAGGTGGCATCGAAGAAGCTGTGACCTGTGGGAGGTGCAGGACAGGCAGACAGAAGGGGAGAAGTAGGTGAAAAGAACTACATGTGCCTAGGAGTTGGAAGTCAGCAAAAGTAACTAAAGTGCTCAGAACTGGACTGGGGTCGTGAAAGCACTTTGGCCTCTGACACAAAGTAAGCACTGCCTGCTTGCTGGTATTATTTGACAAATCTAATCTGTTGTGGGCCCTGAGTAAAACTTGAACAATTGTGAAGAAGCTCTGAGACCAAACACTTCCTCTTTCTTGTGTCCCAGGCGATGGCAGCACTGACAGATCACCCTTATGCCTCCCTGACCCTCCCGGATGACGCAGCTGCTGACTGTCTCTTTCTGCGTCCTGGGTTGCCTGGTGGACCATCTTTCCTCCTGCACCGAGGAGGTGGGGACCTGCCCAACAGCCAGGAGGTGAGGGAGGGCAAGAGTCCCAGTGTTACCAAACCAAAACCAGGTGGCTCCTCTGTTCCTCATGGGAGGAAGGAGGGGTACCTTCTACAGAAGTCTGTGGGTGGGGTTGCTATGAGCTGGCCAAAAGGGGGTGTGGTTCTGGCTTCCAGGTCTTAGGCCCCTCTCCACATCCTCCCTGCAGGCATTGCAGAAGCTGTCTGATGTCACTCTGGTCCCTGTGTCCTGTTCAGAACTTGAGAAAGCTGGCGCTGGGCTCAGCTCCCTCTGCCTGGTGCTCAGCATGCGCCCCCACAGCTAAGGACCTGGTCTTGGGGTTCTGTTTGCCCAGGGGTAGGCAGCATAGGGAGCAGAAGGGGAAGGAGGGTTAGATGGAGGATGGTAAGTAGTGGGGAGTGGGGAGAGAGGTCCACAAGATAGAGGGAGGGCATAGTATGGGGAAAAGGACAGGGGTCACTGGGTGAGTTCTCTGTCTCTCAGAACCAATAAAACAGAACTGGCCTTTTAGATTGGACTGTGGCTGTCCTGTGTACCAGGGTAAGGGATGGGACAGGGCTGAAACTGGGAAGTGTTTGAGAAGGAGGCCTCTTCAGTTAAAAAGCTCTCATCAGGCACTTAATGACTCATTCATTGCCCAGCCCTATTGTAGGTACACAATTGGACAGTCAGAATTTCTATTATGGACAGCATATCCACAGCAGAAAAAGGAGTGTGTTGGTGGATCCCTCTCTGAGTTTATCTAAATGCCAGATGATTCAGACACTGGTAGATTACTAGTTCACCTTTTATTTTATAGAAAAGAAAAAAGTCATTACCAGGGACATTTTCATTCAGTCATTTACTGAGAGGCTCAACAGTTATATCAACAAAGTCAGTCTCCTGGTGTCAGGGAATTTATAGTATGTGAAAGTTTCTTACAGATGGAAATACAGGTTGTGATGGAATAATTCTCTGGAGGCTGTTCTCTGAGAAAAATACTTTGATACTCCCTAGGGTATCAAAGTATGTGCAGGAGTAGGGAAGAAGGGTCAGGAACAACTTTCCATGAAACGATATACTTGGATCAAGTCCTATTGATAAATAAGAATTATCCCAGCAGGTAGTGGTGAGAAAGGACAAAGGCGTATTTGGGGGCTGGGGAGAATTCTCCAGGATGGCATGTTGTATACATGTAGAGTGACAGAGACAAGTCTAGAAAGTGAAAAAAAGCACTGGGGCACTTTGAACCAAAACCCCAGGGCCCAGAGCTGAAGGGTACGGAGATAAATGCCCAAGTTCTCAAAGAAGACTGTTGGGAGCAGGTTAGTACTTGAGGAAGGTCTACCTGGTTTCCCAGGGGGGAGGATGAGAAGCTGGGAAAGTACATTGTGATGTCAGTGCTGGGCATGCAGACAGGTGTAGAGTTGACAATGACTTTTGGTAGAAAGACATTTGGCTCATGGTGTGGGTATGAGAGGAAAGAGGATTGCATGACTCCCAGTTTCTGGCTTGGGCAACTGGGTTGTTCAGAAGAGAATTTATTTATTTATTTAGTTTCTGGTACTGGGGGTCAAACTCAACCTTGTGCTTGCCGGGCAGGCGCTTGTGCCACTGAGCTAAATCCCTGGCCCTCCGAAGAGAATCTAGAGGAGGGGCCAGGCATGGGGGCACAAGTGTGTAATCTAGCGCTCGGGTGGCTGAGGCAGGAGGATCACTCTGAGTTGGAGGCCAGCATGGGCTACAAAGTGAGTTCAGAGATGGCTGGTTTACTCTCTCAAGGAGTCCCCCAGTGATTTGGGAGATGACAATGAGTTGGGTTTGACATGTTTGCAAAATGCCTGGGGCTGCTGGATACAATGTACTAGATCTAGGCAGGAGAGAATTCTGGGTGCCATTTGTAAAGATGGGGGCTGAAGAAGGGCTGTGGATAGAAGCTTCCCTGAAGAGAGCTGACAGAAAAAAGGAAGAGTCACGCTTAGAATTTTGGGGCTAGGGAATAAGGGAGGGAATTCAGAAGGAAGACACCAGTGGCAAAGTAAAACAGCTTGAAGAAAAGGATGATCCAAGCCAAGCCAGATGAGTGCTGGCGCATGGCGCCCAGGACATCACTGGCACCCTTGTGGAGAGTAAGCAATTTCACCAGGTGAGCAGCAGGGAGAGGAAGGTGAAAAAACAATTCTGAAAAGATTGGGCTAACATGGGGGAATTCAGATGTCTTAGGACGGAGACAGCGCTCAGCCAGGCTTAGAGAAGACACAGGTGAAGAAGGAATCCTGGGAGTTGAAGGAGGGCTGGAGGTGACAGAAAGAGCACGCTCGGTGGCAGAGAGAGAGGGCTTGGAACCCGGGCCCCCCTGGACTTCCTCTTCTAGGGGGAGGCCAAGATTAGAGCAAGCAGGGAGCACCCCCCCCCCAGGGCTGGGCAAGGGCTTCCCTTCAAACTACAACCGCGTAGACGGTGGACGTGTCAGCAGGGACCACGGAGGACAGCCGGCGGGGCCTCCTGAGGGCCATGTGGTCCAGGTCTGCGTACAGCAGGCTCTAGAGGCCAGGGAGGAAGGCTGACTCGGGTCTGACTCCTCGGGATCCGGACCTCTTTCTTGGCCCACATCCTCAAGGGTTCCGTCCAGCCCCTTTCCTATCCTCGGGCCTTACCGGCTCCTCCGGGTCCTGGTCCCTTGGAATCTCGGGGTCCTCCCCCTCCTCTGCGGGGGTCTGGGCCGCCGCTTTCGCAAATGGA
>PVJX010046601.1:0-12212 GCA_004027295.1 Dolichotis patagonum | reverse complement strand
GACATCAGTCATTTGTAGGAAAATGAATGCACCTAAAACAAATCAGACATGCAAGCTTAAATATCACATAGTTTCTCTTATTTTATTTCTCAAAATAAAAGATAGGCAATAGGAAGAGAGATAGATGCTTCTCAAAGATGAAAAGATCAAGAAATGGAGGAAAGAGAGGAAAGACATAACAAATTAAGATGTTATGTACATGTACCAACACACCACAAAGAATATAATCATTATCTACTGCAAGCATACACTAATTTAAAATTAAATTTAAAAATGTCACTAAGGAGGTAAATGTTTAAATGAAATTTGCATTAAATCATTAGGATTTGGGTAAAGCATTAATCTCTGTAATCTGGTGACTCTCACCCAATCAGTTAAAAGCTATACGAAAAAAACTGATGGCCCCCACCTCATCCCCAGAAAGAGGAAATTCTGCCTCCAAGCTGCCTTCAGACTTGAGCTGAAACATCAACTCCTCCACCCACCTCTCCTGCAGATTTCGGACTTGTTAGCCAACAATCACATAAGCAATCGCTAAAAAAAGAAGGAAGGAGGGAGGGAAGGAAGGAAGGAAGGAAGGGAGGGAGGGAGGGAGGGAGGGAGGGAGAGAAAGGAATGTAGGAAGGAAGGGAGGAAGGAAGGAAGGAACAAATTAGAAATAAAGAAAATACAGATTCTCTGAGTGTTCTGAAGGTAAGAAGTCAAATACTCCAATCTCTGGCCTCTTCCAGCCCCCACTACCCACTGTATTCCCCAGCTGTGACCTCCTCCTCACAGGCACCATTCCAATCAGTTAGATGGATGGTGTTAAAGCTTTAAATGAGATATAAGCATGCACAATGTTGAGCTCAATGCCTTGTACATAAAGGTCAGTGAATATTAACAAAGCCTCCACATGTGAAGTATTCTTATGCCACGGTGGACACTGAGTTAGCTATACAGGGAAGAGCAGAACCAAGTTTCCTTTCAACTGCTTTTTAGAAACCTTCCTACACCAATAGAAATCCCTCAGGGCACTTCCTGTGGTCCTGTTTGGCCTTAATATAAGCTTGTGTCCCATGGAGTCACTGCCTACAAAAAAAAAAAAAAAGATTAACCGAGAGCTCTGAGCAGGCCAGCTACCACAGGCAGAGACCACAGCCGTCACTGTAGACATGGGCAGTGTGTGGACACAGTGGTGGGAATGCAGACAAGAAGCCAACAAATAAATGTGCAAAATATTTGATGACGAAGCAGTCACCTAAAGTCATGTCTCTCAATCACCGTTTTGGGGACAGGACTAATGTGGCAGGTGAGTCAGCTTTGACAAGTCCTCGCCCAGGAGCCATCTGTTTCCTCACTGACGCAGTGATTGAAGAAGTGGGAGGAAGGCACAGGAAAGAATGGAAAATGTGGAACCCACAGCCCCTACCTAAACATGGCAGACAGCGTGTCCAAGTCACATTGGTAACATGAACTGTGACACCACTCAGCACTTTCCTGCGAGGACTGGTGTGTAAAGAGGAACCTGCTAAAAGGTCAGCAGAGAACACCCTAAGGCGCGTTCTATTTGGGATGCCATATCTTAGCAGCCACTCAAGTGTACTTACAGGTATACACCCGAGTCTAGCATATGGGGCCTCTGGAAGGCACTTTGCATCTCCCCTTGAGTGGGAGTCACAGAAGCTCAAGTTTGCTGAGCTGCGGCAGGCAAAGGTGTCTTAAGTTCAAATACTGTGGCAATTTACATGGTAATTTACAATGCAACCCTTTGTCCCCCTGTCATCCCAAAGAAACCCTCCCCAACGCTGAGGGAAAGCGGCTCAGATGTTTACAGCCTGCCTGACACACTGTGATTTCACCCCCTTCTCACCAGACAGAGGGGAGGGACGGGGTGTGGGCTTTATTGTGGTGGCTGGCGTTCTTTGACATTGTTCAATAGAGAGTCTGGAAGGAAGACAGGGTAAAGTCAGCATTTGGCTGTACTGTAAGAAAACCTAAGATTGGAAACTATTTGTGATTAGCTGCACATCAACCTTTCAAGTAGCAATAAAAAATGATTTCTTCCATTGATATAATGCTCTTCACTTTTCAAAATATATTTCCATTTACTGCCTGTGGTAGTGGAAGAAAAGCTTTATATTAAAGAACAAGAGAGAAATTCTTTCCTGGAAATGAAAAGAACTAGAAGGAAGATCCTTCCAGAGTTACACAGTGTGATCAGAAAGTCTTCTGAAAGGAAGTGAGAATAGGTGAAATCCCTCTGTGATCTTGGACAAGTCACTTCTTCCTGCTGGACTCCAGACTTTTCTGGAAAAGAGGGCTCAATGAGATGACTCCAAGAGGAAGACCTCACTGCTTCTTCTTTCTCTTCTTCTTCTTCTTCTTCTTCTTCTTCTTCTTCTTCTTCTTCTTCTTCTTTTCTTCTTCTTCCTCTTCTTCTTCTTATTTTGCTGCTGCTGCTGCTGCTGCTGCTAATGGTGGTGATTGTGAGAGCAATGATGATGAGGAGGAGGAGGAAGAAGAGGAGGAAGACAGTGGCAACACTAATAGTGGTGGTAGTGACCAGGCACAGCAGAGCATGCCTGTAATTTCAGCTACTCAGGACGATCATCTGAGCCCAGGAGATCCAGGTCAGCCTAAACAATGTCTAAGATAAATAATGGTGATGTCTAGTGATGTTGGTGATCCTGATGATGGTCACAGTCATGGTAAGGAGACAGTGGCAATGATGGTCACAGTGAGGATCATGATCATAAAGATAAAGATGAAGATAGCCAGAAAGTATGAAGCAATGATCATACAGCAGTCATTGTGTTCATCACTTAATATGCATTGCTTAATTTGATCCCCACAACCATCTTGTCATGTTTTTACACACAAACACACACACACACACACACACACTTCACATACAAGAAGACTGGCTCTCAGAGAAATTAATAAACTTGCCAAAGGAATGAGCAAGTTTTATTAATGATATAGAATACTTTCATCACACCAAAAAAAAAATCCCTCGTTGTCCAGTATCTACCACTCCCATAGGCATGTGCTGCTCTGACTTCTATTATCTTAAAAGAATTTTGCATGTTATTGGACTTTTATTATTGATTTGTATGAATTTTCTGTATTATGAATACAAATCCTTGGTCACACTGATGTATTATGAATATTATCTCCCTGTCTGTGGCTTGATTTTTCATTTAACCAATGGTGTCACTTGGTGCTTAAAGTTTTTAAATTGAACAAAAGAAATGTTAGAATAGCAACTCAACTGCAGACAGCATTCTCCAATTCCACAATGTCTTCAGATGCTAATAGAGAACTGATGGCTTAGGACTGATGAGGCAAAATTTGTTCTATGCCCTATATTGAAAATGTTCAGAATCATTCAGTCTGCCCCGAGAGAAAAAGAAACATTGCATGTGTGATGCATAAAGGTGCGATGCACAAACATCAAAGAGGCTTTACGCTCAGAAGTATATCTCTGTGACCCTGAACTTCCAGGTGTAAATGAAGGTTTCAGCCACCTGTGCAGACATGCAGATTCTGGGAGGGCAGCTTCCTGCATCCACACCATGGGCAACAACCCCAAAAAGGGCTGCACTGAAATCATGACATCATTGCTTTGTTGGTACCAGTAAAGCAAATGTCAAAGCGAAGCATTAGGAATTAATCCACGTAGGAATAACAAACTGAACAAGATGCATTTTGAAAAGGCACACACAACCAGTGACAACGTCAACCAACCTGTCAGAAGTACAAGCAGGTAGAAAATTCTAGCTTTCCATTAATGGCACAGTACTTTGTTTTACTTTCAAATGTCTCAAAGAAAAAAATACAACATGCTCAAGGTGGGTGGCAAGCTATGTTTTATACCCCATGGGAAACTGTCACGAAAGATGCTCACAGCTTCATCAAGCAGTTTGCAGTGAAAGCATAGGGAAAAAAGCAAAGACCATAAAACCCAGCTCCAAATGACTACTGTTCAAAGGTCTGTGCCTCTCTGTGATCTGGAAAGATCAAAGGAAAGACCTCCTTCATAAAAAGACCGGTGACAGCAGTACCAGGTAGTCAGTGTAATTTAAAACATGGCTGTATTCATTCCCATCACTATCCAATCATTTCTGCTCATCTTGTCTGCTCAACTAGATTAGAAGCTCCCAGAAATAACACCATTCATTGTTCTGTCACCCAAGGCAAACAACACAAATGCAAGTACAGTGTGGTCACCACACTATCAAGGAAAATCCATCTTATGTCACCAACGTTGGAGGTCCCTGGAGTCACTTGGGGCCAAAGTGATCATTTTTAAACCTTCCCATTTTTTCCATATTGGCTAGGAGGTGACTGCACACTGAGTCATAATTTCCTTTGGCAACAATCTTGTGACTGAGAGTTCTGTTGCACAATCATGAATTCAGCATAGCATCCATCCAAGATATGGCAACAAATCACTCAAATAGAACCCACAAGCATTCAAACAAGTAACGTTCTCCACAAAGCAGACCTTTGGAGTCAGGGTTTTTTCAGCTCCCTAACTTCACAAGAGTAGAAGGAAAGGACCTGGGAGGGTGAGCATCTCAAGGCCACCCATGGCAGAGGGTGAGCTTAACCTGTAGTCTGGGTCTCCTCTCCATGATGCTCTACCGCCTCCTGTTGGCAGCCTCATAGTGTTGGCATAAATTTACTATCTTCATTCATTTTATGGAAAGTCTCAAAGTTTCAAAAACCTAGCCCTGCTATCTTATCAGTAAGAACTCCCCAAAGTGGTTTTCCTAATATTCATCCCACCAAATGCAACAGATGCTATGTGGGAACTCACCCATGTGCTCTTAGCCTTCATGCCTCCTCTTTGCTGCATTGTAAGGGACCCAGAACCCCACAAACTGCATTTCCTAAACCCCCTTGTCAATGGGCCTTCAGTTACATTCTGCAAATGTGAGGGTTTGGCAAGTGATTAAAAGATGAAAGTGTGTGTTAATTTTCTACTGCTGCCATAATAATGCACCACAAACAGTGGCTTCAAACAGTCCAGTGCATTGTCTCATACAGTTCTGTAGGGCAGAATTCCAGTGAGCGCAGCTAAGTTCTCTGCTTAGGGTTTCACATGAGCAAAATCAAACTATTGGCCCCAACCTGGGTTCTCATCTGGAGACTAAAGAAAAACCTATTCCCAGGCTCATTCAGAGGGCAGAATTCAGTTCCATGAAGCTGTAGGGCTGAGGACTCTATGACCCTTGGCTGGGTATTAGCTCCTGGTCCTTCTCAGCTTCTAAGCGGCCCATATCCTTAGTTCAACCTCCACCCCACCCACACCCACATCACAGCCAAGCTTGGTGCACTGAATCCTCTCCTGCTTTGGACCTTTTTAATTTCCTATTCTAGGAGCCGATCTTCTATTTTTAAGAGCTCATGTGATAACATGCGGTCCACACCAGATCATCTGGGATAATCTCCTGTAATAAGGTCAGCTGACTAGTGATTTTAATTATTTCTACAAAATCCTCTTTATCACGTGATGTAACATACTCAAGAGCATGCTAGCAAGAGCTCAAGGGGACCAAAATTCTGCTTCCACAGATGGCTGCAGACTCCAGGGACCGTCCCAGCCCTCAGCTGAAGCCTCTTCCCCTACCCCAGCAGTGGGGCTGGGCACCTCCCAGGAGTCCCTCTGCATGTGCACCCTAGCACACTTGGTGGTCTTGAAACCCAGTGAATTGGCCCAGGTTTCCGGATTCTGATAGCACTGCACCTATCCTTTGGTTGTAGCTCCTCATTTAAACTGTGAGTCTTTGAGTCACATCACATTTCTTAACTAGATCTCTGAATCCAATTCTCTCTGAATTATCTAGCATGTTTTCATTTTCCTGAGCTCAAAGCGTTGAGTATATGAATGACACAGTGAGTATCCAAGCAGTGGATCTAACGATCACCAACACTGTTCCCCAGATACTGTTTATCAAGAGAACCCTTGTTTCACAGAGCATCTTATAGGCCTGGAATCTGCAGAACTTTAAGAAACACTGTCATAATTAAAATTTTGTCATCATTTTAACTCTAATTTGCACTAAATATTTGATTAACAAAAATTATAGCTACATTTGTGGAATTTAGAATAGCATTTGAGAGTTGATTCTAGTGGGTGAGGAGGCTAAAGTTGATAGGTTAGTCTTCACTTCTCCAGTCAGCTTTCTTCTCAGCGTTGAAGGTCATTACGAAAAAATCTGTCCCCTCAAACACAGCTTTAGTGAAAGGGCTTCCTGAGGGAAAGGCCAAATTTTCCTCAGTCCTTGCTTCTAAGAAGCTCACCTGGGACTATGTGTACAGCAGGCTGCTTTAACCCCCTTGGCTCTTTCTGAGCATGCGCATTGTATTTCTCTCCCTTCTCAATGCAAACCCCACCCCCTGCAATTTTGCTACTGGCTGCTCCGCCCTTCCTCATCCGGGCACTGCTGACAGCGGATAGCAAAGTCAACCCCAAAGGAGCCCCAAGTGGCTACTCGACAGCACAAGAGTTAAGTAACCCACTCACCACTTGCTGAATTCTTACACAGTCATTAAAAATGATAATTAGGATGACTTTACAGCAACATGGAAAAAACGTTTATGATATAATTAATGCTAAGTGGAAAATGCAGAACACAAAATGATAGTTACACTGTGATTACAACTCCTTAAATTACATGTTCATGGGGACAAAAGCTAGAAGGGAACATGGAAAAAAATAATAGTTTAATTTGTCAGGAATGACAGCAGTGTCATGGGTGAATTTTTTCTTGCTTTATATTTGGCTAATGGTCCTATCAAGCAAATTTTCAAATGCTAAAATAAAAAACAGGCTTAAGCATGAGTGGAAGTGGGAGAGGCCAGACTGTCATTCCCATTTGCCTGAGGGTGAGAAAATCAGGGTCTATATTGAAGGCTAGAAATATTCAGTGTGATTTTTATACTGAAGTGCAATTTGGATTTTTTGCTACTTACTTGAGAGAGACAAGCTTTATGGTACTAATTATCTGAGGCTCTGTCTTAATCCATTCAGGCTGCTGTTACCAAAACCCCAGAAACTAGGAATCTTATAAACAGCAAACATTTCTCACAGTTCTCATGAGCAGATTTTCACAGATTCGGTGCATGGCAAGGGCCTGCTTTCTGGTTCACAGATGGAAACATCTTGTTGTGTCCTCACACTGCAGAAGGGGTCATCCTCACACTGCAGAAGGGGTCAGGGAGCTCGCTAGGGTCTCTCTCATAGGGCACCAATGCCATTCATGAGGCTCTGCCAGGGGACCCAATCACCCTCAGAGGCTTCACTTCCTACACCATCACCTTGGGGGATTAGATTTATGTTGAAACCCAGACTGCTGGCTGAGGTGTGAAGGGTGGCTCTGTAGCAGAAAATACCCAGCACCACCACCTCCAGCCAGCGTACTTTAGTTTCTTAGTTGCTCAGGTAATAATTCCTGTTCCAGTTTTGGTTGTTCCTGTCTTGTTTAAATGGTTGGTCACTATGCTGCAAAGGTGGTCACCATGATGCACAATGTATAAACAAGTCCCCAACTGACAAGTCATTCTGCCTCTGTACTTCCTGCTTGCCTATCCTGTATAAGCTCTACACCACCAGAGATCGGGGCCTGATTTTTGAGGAATGATCCCAATCAGTGCCTGTTGATGTAAATAAATCTACCACCAAATCCAGGGTGTCATTTGGTGCTTCTGCTTGCCACTGCAATTCCATTCTCTCTAGTTGGTCCTTGAGAGTTGCTGTAGCAGGAAAACAAGAAGATAATAAGCGCTTTCACCGGGTGTAGGTAGGAACGGTGCCCTTCCAAAGAATGGATAGCGGTATAGAAACGGAATGGACTCATTCACTCAAAGTCACATCCCAGAAGATCGTCAGAGAGGGTTGGGAGCAGGGAGATGCCAGGGACCCACTGCCACCACCTCAGCTTCAGGGTGGAGGACATTGCTGCCCTCGCAGCATTCAGAGGAGGTTCAGAGATGGCATGAATAAGCACAGGGCCCTACCTGCACCTCTGGTCTTAGGACCTGTCAGCCCTCGGAGACCCCTTTGAAAGCCAGATTGTGCAAGGATGCTTGGGGTCACAGTGAAGGCACAGAACATCCAGAGCTTGGTGGAAAGAACCCAGGGATGGTGATGTAGTCACAGCACTAGAGAGGTGAATGCCAGAGGACCTCTTGAAACCATGGGTTCAAAGCCAGTCTAGCTACAAAATGAGGCTCCACCTCCACGAAACAAAAATCCCCCAGCAGAGAAGCAAGCAGAGATCTTCAAACTCCTATTGCTCCAGGGACAGACTAAAGTGTCTGACAACTTCCACACAGCAGCTTAGACTTCTGACTAACAGGAGAAAGACTTTCAGGAAGCATCCAGCTTGTTAGGCATTTGTTCTTGCCTAACCCACATTAAAACACACTGAGTGCTTATTATCTACCAGATCTCATGCAATGTGCCTGACATGTTCTTTTTCATTTAATTCTTGAAACAACTCTATGACGTGAGTACAACTGGCAGCCCCATTTCACAGGTGAAGTAACTGAGACTCAGGTAGGTGAGGTTGTGTGCCCAAGAAGAGGGGCTAGGATTTGAACCTGAGCAAGCCTGACCCCAGAGCTTGGCTTTACAAGCACTGTATTATGCTGTGCATAAAGGAAAAATGAGAAATGGCTCTGCTATCTGCCCCACATAGTGAGGGCAAAAAGCCTGCAAAAATGCAAGAAGCAGAGAGCCTGTGTCCTACGGAGAAACCCAGCCCTTGGCCCTGCTATGTGGGATTGTATATGGGGTGCGCTGGGAGGGTACCAACCATGCTCAGAAAGCACTGGCTTTCTAGAACCATAAAGAGTGACACAAGCTAGAGTCACCCTGATGTCCAAACACCAAGAATATAAGGGACTGGCTGCATAAATTATGGCTCATCACTACAATAAAACACAAGGCAGCTTTCTAACATGATGATCCAGACGATGGAGATCTATATTTATTGACATGGAGAGATGCTCCTAATACATCACTGGGTCTAAAAAGCAAGCACTAAACAGCACACACAGGAGGAACACACACCCCCAGAAAGGTCTCAAATCCATCATACATAGACCACACAAAAAACATAAATGATTACCTCTGAGGAGTAAGATTCGGGTGATTTAGTTTTTTCTGCCTGCTTGCTTATCTTTTTTCTAAATTTGCTACCAGAAAAAAAGTAGTAGGAAAATGATTAAAGAAAGGTGAAAAAAATTGAACTTTGCTTTCCAGCAAGGATGGGCCATACTAAAAATCCTATGAAGTCTCCGCTCCCTGACACATAATACTGATACAGTTACATAAACTTAATCCTTATTATCACCCCGCCAGATAAAGATTGTAATCTCTATTCAGTTTTTTAAAACTGAAGCTCAAGTACTTGTAATTCCAGCACTCTGGGAGTCTGAGGCAGGAGAATCACAAGTTCAAACCCACCCCAGTAACTTAGTGACTTAGTGACTTAGTAAGATCCTGTTTCAAAATAAAAAGACGGAGCTGTAACTCAGTGCCCCAATAGCCCCTCCAAAAAAGTTAGTCACTTATAGGTAAATAAATACACCTCAAAATAAATCAGACACATAAGCTTAAATATGACATATTTTCTCTTACATGAGAAATGCAACGTACAAATAAATTAAAAAGCAAAATAAAAGATAGATAATAGGTAACAGGAAAATGGGTCTTTTGCCAACAAGAAGGGGATCAAGAGATGGAGGGAAGATGGATGGGAAGGGGATGAAACAAAGAGGCTAAGACAACGAAGCTCAGAGACATTACATGATTACTTCAATGCCACCCAAACTGAAGATGTCAGGGTATGATTTAACACAAATCTGCCTGCTTCAAAGCTGATCCTCTCTCTACCATGGTACTTGGTGATATTATAGTTCCAGCACCTTGACATTCTAGGCAAGAAGTCATGCAGAAGGGGTAAAAAGAGACCAGAAGATGTTGAAAAAGAAGAGGACTGGTACAAGAGTTCTACAGCACCCTAGAGTATGCTCTGTCAACCTGAGCTCTACCAACATTTTGGGCACAATTATTCTAAGGGGAAATCCAAAAATGGGCATCTGAGATGAATGCACACAAATGGCAAATAAATATATGAAAAAATGTTCAGTATCACTGATCCTTTGAGAGATGCAAATTAAAACAATCTGGAGTGATTCCATCTCACTCCAGAAAGAGTGGCTGTTACCAAGAAATCAGCCTATAACAAATGCAGGCAAGATGTGGGGAAAAGGAACCCTTCTCTGCTGGTGGTGGGAGTGCAGACTGGTGCAACCACTGTGGAAATCAGTGTGGAGATTCCTCAGAAAACTAGGACTAGAGGTCCAATTTGACCCAGCTGTTCTCCTTCTGGGTATCTTCCTAAAAAAATTAAAAAGCATCATACCACAGTGATATATACACACCCATGTTTACAGTAGCACAGTTTGTAATAGCTAAATCTTGGAAACAACCCAAATGCCTATCAACCAATGATTGGATTTTTTTAAAAAAGATGTGGTTTTTTTAATATAATGGAGTACTACTCTGTCAGAAAGAGGATAAACTTGAGCCATTGATTGCTAAATGGATGGACTTGAGACCATACTCTTAAGTGAAATAAATCACACACACACACACACACACACACACCAGTAAATATTGCATTGTCTCTTTGATATGAGAAACTAAAGGTATAAATAGAAACTAAATTGTACAATGAATATTGTCAAAAGGGAAAAATTGTTCAAAAAAGGGGGGAACTAGGGGAGACAGGAGGGGGAAAAGAAATAAGGGAGAAAAGGAACAAAAAAGAATAAAATGGAAACAAAGCTTTGTAAACAAGGAGGAGAAGACAGGTTGAAGGGAGGGGAGGGGAATGAAAGAAAAAAAGACAGATCAAAGTATATCTTGTACAGGTACAAATTCCCTATGACAAATGTGATCATTGTATATACCTAGATTGTACCAGTAAATTTAATTTTTTTAATTACTCTAGCCAGGCATGGTGGCATACTACTATAACCCCAGCACTTGGGAGGCTGAGGCAGGAGAGTCATTTGCAAGTTTGAGAGCAGCCTGAGCTACAAAGTGAGCCCAAAGCCAGCTTGACCTGCATAGCGAGACCCTGTCTCAAAAAGACAAAAAATAATTACTCTAAGGGGAGAAAGGAGCCATCTGGAGTGGCTCACAGCAGCCCTGATATTTATTCCCTAGATGTTACAACAGCCACTAATTGTGACAACCAAAAACATCTCCATACATTGCCAGAGGTTCCCCAAATCTCCCTGGCTGAGGACCCTTGCCCTCTAGAATTGCTACGGCCTGATCGACACAGCAATGGCACCTATTTACTGTACTTATTTCTGCTTAAGCCAGCCACACAGTTCACTCTACAGTGTTAAAGCTGTCCTCTTCAACTAATCCTTTAATTCTTATTATTCCGGACTAAAAGAGCTCCTTCAGGCATTGTTAAAGATGAATGTCCTAATTGGTGAGCCCCAACTGACAACTGTGACTCTTGCCCTGATCTCCAGGGAGGACATAAAGTTAAGTTGTACTGCTCCAAGAATGGCCTCAGAGTGGGCCTTTGCCACCACTTCTGTGGGACTCATCCACACCTCTGTATTTCCTGAATTAAAAGTAAGGAAAGCTGGCTTTTTCTTGTAAATACCAAGCTGTGCAGTCATTACAAGCTTGCTTGGAGATAATCAGGGCTGACACTTGCTGTACATGCAGGGTTTATTGGAGACCACCCACAAAGTCTACTCAATGCAAAATGACACTACTAAGTAATCTAATCCCAAAATGTAGATTTCATTCCAACAAATTGCACACAAGTGGCCTCCCGGTGGTTTAACTGTTGCCTGGAAAGGCAACTCCCACTGCATCCATGGCGAGTACGTTAGCACAAAGCATCCAAACCATAAACAAAGAATGAAATGTCATGTCTGGGGCCATAAACATTGAATGCTGCAAAGCGAAATAAAGTTTACTCTGAATTAAAGTGCAATTAGAATATTGGAGTTGAATATACCACCACTGCTCTAATTCATTCTCCCTTTGGATGAAAGGCCAAAAATAGTAACAGAGAAATGCAGAAATTAAGTATTTTTCTCCTTGCACCAAAGACTCTTGCCTATTGCTCTCTGCAGGACCTTATGTTTGAGACAAACTAAAATTCAGTGGAACCAGAACC
>PVJX010046600.1:0-12230 GCA_004027295.1 Dolichotis patagonum | reverse complement strand
TAACTTGAACAACTATTTCCAATGATGAGAGTATGTAATGTATCAAGTGGCGATTTCTTAGTCGTTTTTGTTGTTGCTGTTGTTGTTTTGGGGTTTTTTTGTCTGTCTGTTTGTTTGTTTGGTTTTGGTTCTTTTATTTTTTCCCCTTTGGAATTCTGTATTGTTGCTACCATTTTTCTGTTTTGTCTGGTTGTTTTTTTTTTTTTCTTTAAATAAGTTTTAAAAAAATAAAATAAAAATAAATGACACCTGAAAAAAAAAACCATTTCACTCTAAGCTTTTCTTGATAGTTTGTGTTGAGAAGTCTGCCATGATGTATTTTCCTTTATAGGTGATCTGTTTCTTTTCTCTAACAGCCTTTAATAATCTGTTCTTGTGCTGAATTTCTGGGAATCTTGATTATTACATGTCTGGGTATAGGTTTATTTCCTTATCTGTATGCCAGATCCTTTTCCCATGTTTGGGAAGTTGTCTGCCATTACTTCTGTAAATAACCTTTTTATTTCATTTGTGTTGGTCCCTGATTTTTTGCTGACACATATGACTCTTATTTTTATTTTCATCATCTTGCAGCTATTGAATTGTTATTTCCTGGTTCCTTGTTATTTTTAAGAGATCTTTCCTATCATGATAATTAGCTTCAATCCTGTTTTCAAGGTCTGAAAGTTTATCTTCAGCCTCCTTTAAGTGATTTTTTCAAGCTTTCAATGGTGTTTTTTATTTCCTTAGCACCTCTTTGAATCTGTTTCATGTATTGTAATCCATTCCTAGATTATTCACTCAAGGTTTCCACCTTTATCCTAAGATCCTCTTTTTAAAATCTATGTCTTCTTTAGATATGTTCAGCAATTCTTTCATTGTTTGTGATTTCTTCTTTTACCTGTAATATTATTTCTGATTTGATTACTTTTACAGACTCATAACATTGTTTCTCTACTTCATTTGCTATTCTTTCAGAGATTTCAAGTTTTTAATCTCCATTTTCTTTCATGTCTATTTCTCCCAGACTTATTCTGTGTGGGCCTGAGGTCTGAAATTGCCGTTTCCTCCTTTATCTTGACATTTTCCTGTGTTCCTCCCAACAAGCCAGTTGTGGGGTCCTATGCACTTCCCATATTGGCTGCCCCTCCACTGTGTAGGAGAATGGGCCAGGCACCTAGATTTCTCCAAACCCAGGTTCCCAGGGAGGCAGTGGGGTGTAGGACGAGCTTCTCTAGACCTGTGCAGCTAAAGTGAGGCTTGCTCGATGGCCACAGGTGCATGATGTGGGGCCTCCTTCTTTTTTCAGCCTGTGTGGCCACATGGCAACTTCCCTGATGGTGGCAGGCACACAGGGACATGCTTGTGTGATTCTCCCAGCCTGTGCTGGCTGCCATGAGAAGCAAGCATCTCTGATGGCCTGTAGGTTCCTGGTGCATATCTAGCTGTTTCTCCCTGTCCAGGTTGGTTGCCTGAGGGAAATAAGCTTCCCAATGACGGCATATGCACAGAGCCGGTTCTGGCTGTTTCTCCCTGCCTGCACTGGTTCAAAAGTGTAGATTATTTTTTAAAATTACAAAATGACCTCATGATTGTTTCCAGGGCTTTCCTCAGAATCAATGTGGAGCTCTCAAAAGTAGTGTGGTCCATCAAAATTACTTGCTTAAAGTAATAGGGAAGGAACAGACGAAAGTCCCCTCATTTGCTGCCTAATAATTTACCAGACAGTATATTTACCTTTGGTACCTCAGTCTCCCCTTTCTGAAATTTCTGCTTGCTGTATGCCCCTTCAACATTTCCCCTACCAAGCTGGGTGTGGTGGCGCACTCCTGTAATCCGAGCACTTGAGACGCTGAGGCAGAAGGATTGTTTGCAAATTCAAGACCAGCCTGGGCTGCAAAGTGAGCCCAAGGCAGCCTGAACTGCATGGCAGGACCCTGTCTTCAAAAGACAAAAAAGAAAAAAATATCATTTCCCTTACTGGCCCTGCTCCATCTTCCACTCTCCACGTCTCAGACTTATGTAATCTGTACTCTACACACTTCCCCACCTCCCCAGTCTGCCCTTCCACATTTCACTGATTGTCTCCTCCATGTTTTGACAAGGTGTTCCACTGGAAAGAATCTGACAAACCGATCTTTGCTAAGGGGTTCACAGAAGGTCATGATTTCCTGATCTCTTTCTGATGATACAGTTATTTGTAAAGAGAACTAAAAATATTATGTCTTTATCCACATAATGAAATTCACATGGCAGAATTTTAGACAAATATCAAAATGGAGGTCATCAAGAAAGTGTAAGAAGTAGGCCTCACTCAAACCTCCTTCTACATAGTAGAAGTGTGCCTTCTCCTACTACACAGACATCACATCTGAGTAGGGATTTCTTTGACTGAATAGCTAATATAGCAAATGTGCCCAAATCTGAATAGTGGCTTAAATGGGACAAATTTGTTTCTTGTTCCGAAAAGAGCGCTGGGCAGCTCAGCAGGTGAGTGAGGCGTTTCCTGCACAGACTCATCCAGGAAGGTCTGACTGGTGAAGCTGCGCCATTGTCACCATTCACCATGTGGCTCTCAGAATCCACCCTAGGAAGCGGAGGACCAGGGGTCACCCATTGGGCAGGGTTGCACAGGACAGATTCGAAAGATATTTTCATTGTTTCTCTCTTGTTCACTGACAAAATCTCACCCACGTGGCCTTGCCTAAGTGCCAGGTTGGCTTAGAGTTGTGCTTTCACTGTGGCAGCAGGCAGAAGAGAGAAAGCAATTTGGGGGAACAATTAGTAGTCTGTGCCATTAGGCTCAAATGTAAATTTATACTTCGATTTTTGTTATGGGACCACTTTCCCTCTTGTGGAAAATCAACAATATTTGGGCCCAAACCCAGGAGGATAAGATATTATTTTTGCCATAAAGGCAGACATATTGGCTAAGTTAGGATAAAAAAAGGTGAAAGTTTAAAAATTTGTAACCATATTTGCATACTAGGAATGACAGTATATTAAATTTTAAATCTTCTAAAAATTTTGAAGATATGCTCCTAGGATTTCTTTTTTTGTGTCAGGGATTGAACTCATGACCTCATGCTTGCCAGGCAGGTGCTTAAGCCACTGAGCTAAATCCTCAGCCACTAGGATATTTTTGATATGCAAAGTTTAGTCCTGGGTTTAATCTCATTAAAGGCAATTAGGGTAAAAAGTCAAGACAATTTTGCAAAAGAATGGGTGGTCCCCTTTATAATGGGTAGAGCCCCAACTTTAAGGAATTATGAAACAAACTGATTTGTTAGCCTCTGGTTAGAGCTTAACCAAAAAAGAAAAAAATGGAATTTGGACTTAAGAGCAGGTCAAGGGGAGCTCCACGTATATAAGGAGGGATCAGAAATAGTAATGTGAGGAAGACTGACTGAAGTGAGTGGCAGATAGTCAGGATTTCTTTACATGGGATAAAACTGGTGAAGCTAAGAGCAGGGGCCATTGTTACCAAGTCTTACATGTTCCTTTTCTATGTTCTGTCTTAGTTACTTTTCTCTCATTGCTGAGACAAAATACCTGACACCCAAAGTTAAAGGAGGAGAGTTTTATTTAGTTCACAGTCTGCAGCATTTTTGGTCCATAATCAGCTAGCTCCCAGGCAGGTTGACACATGGCACCAGGGCAAGAGTGCATGACAATGGAAAAGACAGCAAAAGCAAGGAGAGAGAGAGAGCGCAAAACAAGCCTCTTTCTGTCCCATATGTTATATCCAGTGTGCTGGGATTAGGGCATAGCCAATCCAATCAGTGGGCTGATCCAGCAATCACTCACCCTTAGTCCTAGCACCCCTATCTCAGCACTGCACTGCACTACAACTCAGTCACACACTCTGGCATCAGCAACCTCCGAAAAACCTCTAGGCCTGCCTGGGGCTTTGGGGGACATCTTGACACAAACCATAACAGCTTCTATCTAGTTCTGTATTTTATCTTCAAGCTTGAAGTAAAGCTTTACTATTCCCTTGTCCTGTGAGCTGTTCTAGAGCGTGAAGAGGAGTTGGGAAATAGGAGGAGAGCTACAATCTACACAGGGACACAGAAAGACAGCAGCTGAAACTTCATGGGACACACAAATGGCAGTTGGAAGCAACAGATGGCAAACAACTAATGCAGATGTGTATTTTATGGCAGTCTTTGAGAATCACCTGAGGAGGAGACTGGAACTCCTGACCTCGTCCAATGGGGATTTGGTTCTTGCTTGTTTTGATGAGCACAGCGGGACAGAAGCCTGAAGGTCAGTGAACGTGGATCACTGGCTAAACAGACTGAAATAAAACATCAGCGATCCACACGAGACCAAGACTGAGTGCAGCAGTGCAGTCAGCACAGGGGGGGGTCTTACATAGGCTCTAACTGCTGCCGCCAGCACAGACAGCAGCACCACAGTTGTTAGGAAACCTTTCCACCAAGGAAACCTGGAGCTGGCTTTGAAGCAGTGAAAAGTGAGACGAATCAGGGCTCTCAAGGACATAGCCTTTAAGAACTGCAAGTTACTCCAGGCCTGCAGAATTGGGCATGTTTTGTTTCCACTAATTGCCCTGTTTTTCTTTGTCACTCCCTGGAGTTTATTCACAGAATTTCCTGATAATTTGATAAGACATGTTACTTTTCCTTACTCTGTTATATTTTCTAGACCACAGCTTCCTGTGAGTGTGCCCACTTGGTGTGTTAACTCACGAATACCCTTAACCCTGCAGGCTGTGTTCCAGGCTGGGCGGTTGCCTCTGTTATGAGCAGCCTCACTGGTTAAGGTGGGTGTACAGACACAATTTAGCACTCTCTGGATGAACTGTAAAGACGACATGGCCGGAAGCTCTGCAGCCTGGTGTTAGTGACGGAGATCCCAGAGAAGACAAGCAGAGCCTTTCCTAGTCTAGACTGCAGATCAATTTAGAAGCAGTCATCAAAGTCAGCATTTTAGTTATTTGCTCTGATCCAAGTTACTATTTCTTTTCCTCTCACACTATTTCTTCCCAAATTCTATCACTAATGTGCTCTTTTCCAGAGAGTTGGATAACCTAGATCCAAAAGATGGTAAGAATTCCATGTAACTTTTGGTAGCAAGAGAAAACAAAGCATTTACAGCTGTGGTACTCAGGGAAAGCTCTGGATTATCTTAAGAGGGGGTGACTTATGTGGGACACTTGCAGGGGAAACAGTAAGGGACAGCAAATCAGAGGAACAGCAGCAGCAAGGATGCAGGGTTGGGGCAGGATTTGTATGGGAGGGAGGGGAAAGGTGTCAGCAGCGGGAATATCGCCTCATGTTTTTGCAGCCCCTCGGTTGCAGAAGGTACTCATGCCACTGGGACGGGTATAACTTCCCTATCATCTTCAGGAGGGCACTGGACTAAATGAGCTTTGCAGGAAAAAACACGGCAGGAGTGCATGAAGGCTGAGAGGGGCAGAATCTACCTTTCCAGGCCTGTTCTCATATTTATTCTTCCTTTTCAATTTGCCACAGTATCATTGACTAGCTGCATCTGTTTCTCTTTTCATAAGCAAGTTCTCATGTGAATGAGTGCTCTAGCGCACTCAGGCCAGAAGAGGGCAGTATTTAGAAGCAATGAACAAAGTTCAGGCGCTAGCATTTCTGGGCCAAAGATACATACACACTGTGGAAGGAATATGTATTCACTCCCGATGTCATATAGACTGATTCTTTCATCTTTCTCCTCCCTGCCAACATTTTGAAGGAATAATCATAAATACTTGGGATATAGATTTCAACTTAGATTCATAATAGGCCATGTTTTGGCCAGTTTTCTGATAAAATATACACAAAGCATAGAATGCAAATGTCTAGATATTAACAGAAAGTATATAGTTACTCAGGCAAAACACTTCCTGAAGTGTGTCTGGTTTTATGGATTTGGACAAATAGAATTAACATTCCATCCGTTTTTTAAAAATAATGATACAAATCATTTAGTCACTTGCCTAATGTGTTTATTGAGATCTCACAGGAGCTGGGAGCATACTGGCTACACTGTGCGGAGATATGCTGATGACAGTAACCAAGAGGGATTCTGAGCGGTAAAGAGGGATGATGTGGGCTGGAAAGAAGATATACTTTTAAAGAAGAAAGAGAATACCCTAAAAAGGGAGAGTCACGAGGAAAAAGGCTGTGTTGCGTGGAATATGGAAATCTGACAGTGTCATCATGGGCAGGTATGTTTTAGTTAGATAAAGACGCATTATCCTAAACATTCAGAGAAGAAATTAAAAATACTGGGGATTTGGCAGATCACAGAGCACGAGGCATTAAAGAAAGGGTTGGGGGTAGGAAGCTGACTTCACAAGTGTACAACCTGTGTTATCTCTTAGAAGAGATCCATGCATGGTTTTATGTTTTGCTGATACCATTATAAAGTTCATAATAATTTCTAACAGGAGACTCTACATTTTCTTTTGAACCAGATTCTGCATCACATAATTGAAAGTCAGAGTTATGTACAAGTCTGGGTTATGCAAAGCTAGAGAATGTACAGAACTCTCTGTGGATGAGACGAACCATAATGTACCGAGAATCCTGCATTTTGGGCTGTGTTTAAAGTACACAGGGGTATAATTCCAGTGAGATTACTACGAGTGGTCTTCCAGGGAGTGATGATTCATCAGTGTTACTCAAGGCTTCAGTTGAGGCCGGGTGGAGGTGCTGGGGGAGGGATCCTTAGAGGCAGTGATGAGGGAGCATCATTGCTCTTCAGTCAGGAGTAGGATGCCCATTGTGGAGCACAGGGGCCTCACTTGTGTTCAAGGACGCTTGGAGCGCACTCATTTCCTTTCCACACTGCAGTGCAAAATGTGGCGCAGAGACAGAGTACAGTGTCTGGGCCTCCTGTAAAGAGTGCGGTAGGCAAGCTGTATGTGGAGGAGAAATAGTCTTATGGAAGCCACAGAGCCTGTTAGACACCCCAATGGAGTAAAAATTGTTAGCCTTTTGCTTATTGCTTCCTAAGTTTGATGTCTAGCTTATGGAGATTTTTCAGCTTTTCTCCCCAAACTATACAGTCTCTTAAGTCTGTTCTAACAGTTTTTAATTTTTATAGTTAGCCCTTAATTCACTGATATCTTATACATGGTGCATAGTAAGATCTAACTTTTCCATGGTGAAGTTTTCTAACATCATGTATTAATTACTTTTCCTATACGTACACAGGTCCAATCTGTTCTACTGACCGCTTTCCCATATCTGCAACTTCATTATGCTATGTACACAACTTTACCTTTAGCATGAAGTCTGATATTGTATGGCACAAACTGAGTGAGATCTTTATAACATGTTTTCTTAGCTCTTCTTACTCATTTCTTCTTAGAGATACATTTTAGAATTAAGCTTATCAAATAATAAAAAAACAATTATACTAGCATACTGATTTGTATCGAATTAAGCTGTTGCATTACTTTGTTTCTAAATTCTGTTCACCTACCTAAACTAATTTGTTAGCTTTACCAGTAACTCAATCTTTCTCACTTTTTCTACTTCTTGTGGGACTTTTGTCATCTTCCTTTTCATGCCGTTTTCCAGAGAGTTAGAGAAGTCATGAATACATAAGAAACCGAGGGTTTAGGTTCAGAAAAACTTTATAATCATAACGTGTCTAAATACTAGGAGTCTATGTTCATTTCTTAAGTCTGTGTCGTTAAACTGAGTTATTTATTCTCTTAAGTGTTTTGGAAAAGATTTTGAAAGTTTTGCCTTATACCCTGTAGATGTCTGCATTAATATGTCCTTCCATAATGAGATATTTAAAATATAAAGCCACATGAAATCAAATTCCAGACATCGTAAATCAATCTATAATTGGAAAAGTACTTCTCATAGCTCCCCCTTTTTTAAAGAAACTGAAATCTTCAGAATGCTCATCTCATAAAATAAGGAAATTCAGAAAGATGAAAATAAGTTTTGTTCAGCCAACTCACTTACCCCACTGTCCAAAGATAATCAAGGCATGTGATTAATAATACAGTACCCTCAGAATTGCATCCTGGGAAGTGTTTTCACTTACGTGTAATGAAAACCACTTGGCGGCAACTCAGCGCTGTGGAGAAGTGGTTGCTTATTACCCTTGTTTATGAATTAGCGTGAGTTTAAAAAGTAGTTGATGCTGAAGGCTAGACTTTTTATTTCTTCTTCATCAGCGATTTTTCATCCAAACCTTAACCAAAAGATCAACAAATGTCACGGGGATGAAGTTAGTCAGCAAAAGGCACTAGAGGCAGAGATTTGGACTCAGAGAGGGCGGACTGGAGTCTCCTGAGAACACAGAGCCCAGCAGGTGGCAATAAAGGCTCTGGGCATCTCACCACAGTAGGCCCAGGATTATATGTTCCCAGCTGCTTCAGACATTATTAAGGCAAACAATTTCAGATCCTCTTGTTCTCATTGCAGAGTCAGGGTGGAGGAAGAAGAGTAAAAGCGTGAACATAGAATAAAACCCAGAAGAAGGACTTTGCTTTAATCACCAAAGACTTCTATTCACAAGAAACATGTATATTCCTTAGGGAATGAACCTCCATACACGATACTTAATGTTAATTGTTTTAGTTGGGAGGGACGGTAATATTCTAATCATCATAGCTTTCCACTTATTGGCAAAGGTCTTGCCCAGACTGTTTGATGTGACTTACTAGCTCAAAAGAGCACACTGAAACCCTTGAACCATTAGTAACCTTTGTGAAAAGTGAAAGTTTAAAAATCCTAAACATGTTCATGAAGAGCTGAGAGAAAACTGAGATGAGAAACTGAGAAACTTCTCTAACAGGTCAGATCAGTGTTTCTAGATCACACCAAAGGAAAAGAACAGATGAATCTATAAGACATTTCTCAAAGATCTGTCCCCAAAGCAGACAGATATTTCCATTTGATTTGTTTATATATTTATTGGCAGAGCTACAGATTGAAACCAGGGCCTTCACTCTGAGGTACAACCCATTTTTATTCTTTGAGAGAAGGTCTCACTAAGTTGCTAAGTTGTCCAGACTGGGTTTTAAATTAGAATCCTCCTGCCTCAGCCTCCTGCAATGCTGGGAAAACAGGCACGTGCCACCATGCTCAGGGAATTTTATTGTTCTTAAAGCATTGCTGATAGAAACATAATAAACTTTAGAGCTTACAGCTCCAGGTAAAATCCCACCTCCAACAATTATTATCACAGTATCTTGAATAAACAGTTTGTTTTCTGTGTCTTGGTTCTTTATTACATGGGGTAGAAAATGTTAATATTTACCTCTCATCTTGGTGAGTAACAGAAATAAAGCACTAGGAATAATAGTGCCACAAAAAAGTACTCAACAAATGCTGCTTTATCATGGCAAAGACAGTCGGTGCTTACTCCCTGTTTCTTTTCCTTCCCCCAGGTTTTCTTGCCTTTGTTTTAGGCTGTGTGCTAAGTACAGGCAATGATGGAGACTGAAGTAAGAGCCAGGGTCCCCCAAGTTCTGCCCAAATGCAGAAAGAGAATTTGCAGCCTACATGTTCCAAATGATTTAGCTCTGAGATGCAGGAGCTAAACCCACATAGGAGTTTGCTGAGAGAGACAAACTTGTGTTGTGTGAAGTCACTGAGATTTCAGAACTACTCTGTTACCACAAGGCACTTTCACTGTGTAACGGGAAACACAAGATTTTACCTTCTGTGGTTCTCTGTGTTTGTATTTTTAAAGAATGACTAACAAAAGGCTAAGATAATATAAGTAGGAGAAGAACATGTAGTTTTTAACAATCAAAATTCAGTCTCCTTTAAGAGTAGTACTGTATGTCTATCATATTTACCATTGAAACCTCCTCAGTACCTAAAATAGCTTTCGGCCCAAAATGAGTGCTTAAATATATATTTCTGTGAAATTGTACATATTTTTAATACATAGGACACTGCATATATTACATTTTGTTTTTTTAATTTTAGAAGAAAAAGATAAAATAAAATTTCACAACAAAATAATAGAATAACAATAGTTAATTCACTGCCTATTGTTATCTTTAAAGTAATTGCTTAAAGTACAAGATATGGGCATAAAATTTCTCCAATTAATATTAGCACAAACCTTCCTTTTTAATGAACTTGGAGACACTACTAGTATAGCTAACTTGTATTTATTTCCTTTTCCCTTCCTTCCTTCTCCCATTCTAATGCTTTGTCCCTTCTGAACAATTTCTTCCCATTTCACAATATCTATTGAAAATTTTAGACCTTATTTACTTCATCAGTTTCTCACACTGGGGATACCATATAATGTTTACACAAGTGAGTCTGATTTATTTCACTTATTCATATAGTCTCAAATTGCAGGATAAAAGTCTCCAGTTTATCCTTCCTTATAGCTGAGTAGTACCCCATCATCTAAAAATACCACATTTTTCTTATCCATTCCATGGTTGATGGGCCTTTGGGTTGTTTCCAAGATCTGGCTATTAAAAACTGTGCTGCATAAACATGAGTGCATATATATCACCATGGTATAATGTTTTTAATTCTTCTGGGAAGATACACAGAAGGAAACAGTTGAGTTGAATAGAACCTCCAATGCTAGTTTGTTGAGGAATCTCCACACTGATTTCCACAGCGACTGTACCAGTCTACATTCCCCCAGAGAGTGGAGAAGGGTTCCTTTTTCCCCAAAGTCCTGTCAACATTTTTATTGGTTGACAACACTTTATTGGTTTATTTCTTGATGATAGCCATTATTTCTGGGTTGGGATAAAGTCTCAGTGTTGTTTTAATTTGTATTTCTTGAGTGACCAATGATGTAGAACTTTTATCATATATTTATTTGCCATTTGTATTTTTTCATCTGAGAAGTGTGTATTCATCTCAGATACCCATTTTTGGATTGGGTCTTTGAATTTGGGGGAGTCTGATTTTTTTTCAATTCTTTATGTTCTAGATAGAAATCCTTTGTCTCAGGGACAACTAACTAAAATATTTTCCCAGTCCATGGGTTTTCTTTTAACTCTATTGTGATTATTTTTGATGAGTAAAAGCTTTTAATAAGATGAGATTCCAGTTGTTTATTCTTTGAAATATTTCTAGTGCAGTCTGGTTTTCATTCATTAACTCTCTGCCTACACCTGTAACTTCAAATTTTCTGCCTAATTTCTCTTCCAGTAGAGTTAGTGTTTCTGGTTTATTATTTAGATCTTTTATCCATTTTGACCTTAGTTTAATGCCTGGTAATAGACATGGGTCTAGTTTTAGTCTTTGACATGTAGAGAGTCCACTTTTCCAGCACCACCTATTAAAGAGTCTACCTTCTGAAAACATTTGCCAGAGCAAATAGACAAGAGAGACATATAAAAAGAATAAGGACATGGAAAAAGAAGTTAAATTATCAATATTCACAGATAATATGATGCTGTATACAGAAGACCCCAAAGACTCTAGCAAAAAACTTCTAGATTTAATAACCAAATTCAGTTGTATAGCTGAATACAAAGTCAAGACTCAAAAATCAATAGGATTTCTGTACACAAATGACAAATTTACTGAGAGTGAAATTAGGGAAACCATACCCTTCACAATAACATCCAAAAAAATGAAATACTTAAAAATCAATCTAATAAAAGAAGTAAAAGAGCTATATATGGAAAATTATAGTATTCTGAAAAAATCAATCAAAGAGAATATCAGAAAATGGAAAGATAACCTTTGTTCATAGATAAGAATAGCAAACATCATGAAAATGGCCCTTCTCCCAAAACTGTTACACAGATTTACTGCAATCCCAATCAAAATATCATTAGTATACTTTGCTGAACCAGAGAAAACATTCTTAAAATTTATTTTGAAACAGAAGATACCTAAAATAGCAAAGGCAATCCTGGACAGCAAAGACAAGGCAGGAGGCATCATAATCCTTGACTTGAAATTCTACCACAAAGTTGGTACTGGCATGGTCCTGGCAAAACAAAACAAAGAAACAGATCCGAGAATCAATGAAACAGAATAGAAGATGCAGAAACAACACCAGCCACACTCAGTCATGTTATCTTTGACAAAAGGTTCAAACATGCATACATTATAGATTGTGTGAGATATTAAAGTCATTGTGATCAATGGAATGGAATAGAGGATGCAGAAATAAACCCGTACAGCTATGGTCATCTGCTTGTTGACAAAGAGACAAAATATATGTTAGTAAAAATACAGCTAATGATACTGGGGAAAACTGGATATTCACATGTAGAAGATGAAAACTAGATCCTTATCTCTCAC
>PVJX010046599.1:0-12201 GCA_004027295.1 Dolichotis patagonum | reverse complement strand
AAAAAAAATTTTCTTTTGGTTTTTCTGATAGAAGTAGTCCAAATCAGTACAATGGCACACCAAAAACCAGATTTGCAAGTTTTGGTGAAGGTCAAAAGTGAATCATCAGATTCCTCATGCATAGATGATGAAGATGATCCATTGTGGTAAAATACATGCTTTCATAACAGAATAGTGGTGGACGGGATGATGATTATAATGACAGTGACTTGGACATTGACCACATGAGCCAAAGTTCCTGTGACAGTGAAATGGAGCAAGAATTGACTGATGCAGACACTGGGAATGCAGATCTCCTTGAATCAGATGATGAAGAAAACAGCAGTATGAGTAAATATTTGACTAGTTGGAATATTGCAAAATGGCCATGTAAACAAGTGCGAGAAGCCAATGTTAGAACTAGGTTGGAAAATGTAGTGAAGTTCTTGGCGGGGGTAAAACACATTGGACAGAATGTCAGCACTGCCATTCAGTGTTGGAAATTGTAACGGACAAAGTGCTACAAGATGCTGTGAAAGACAGAAAGGCTGAAATGCTAGTAAAACATACTTCTGTATGCACCAATAGCCATATTAAAAAACATATTACGACACCTCACTAGCTGAAATAGAAGTATTCATAGGTCTGTTGCAGTTAGCACAGATTTCTCATGGGGGTAGCAGGAATATAAAAGACTTATAGAAAGCAATGTGTCAACTTGTAGATGTTAAGACTTATTCTTTTTTTTTGGTACTGGGGATCGAACTCATGACCTTGTGCTTGCCAGGCAAGGGCTGACCTGTTGAGCTATATCCCGACCCCTTATTTTTTCAATTTAGACATTTATCTTGGAACTCAGCCAGCAGGTCCTTATTCATACAGTAAGAAACCAAATGATGTGAACAGACCTGTTACTCCCATCTCCCAAACTAATCGGAATGTAACATTTCACAATTGGTTTACAGATTTCCAGTTGATGTTACCTTTGCTAACAAAGCATAGGTTGAACTGTACATAGGAACAAAGCAGAAATTCCATGAGATGTTACAATTTGAAAACAGAATTGTATAGTACAGTCTTTGAATTTCAGAAGGATATAATATTGCCTCATATATGACAAAGAAAAGCAAACAGGTGCTGCAGATGTCAGCATTTCATCATGATGGAACTATCGATGGGGAAACCTTAATGAAATGGAAGCCTGAGATGGAAACTTTTTTTTTTTTTTTTTGGTCTTTTTGAGACAGAGTCTCGATATGCAAGTCAGGCTGGCCTTGGGCTCATTTTGTAGCCCAGGCTGGTCTTGAACTTGCAGCGATCCTCCTGCCTCAGCCTCCCAAGTGCTGGGATTACAGGAGTACACCACCATGCACGGCAAAACTTTCAGCAATGAAACCAAATGTGCAGTAGATGTTTTTGATGAGTTATGCAGCAACTATGATATCACTTGTGACACCAAGCATTGGCCAATGGTTGTGTTTTACTCGCTCTTAAATATGCGTGGCATAAATAATTTGATAGTTTACAAAGAAAATAACAACTGAAAATATGAGGGGGAAATTTTCTTAGAGGATTGAGACGGGGTCACATAAGAGATTATTTACAGTGGAGGAAAAACAAAATGCTTCTGCCCAGCGAACTATGTAAAAAAATACTGTGGAGCACACTGGTGAGCTGACAGGTGAACAAGCAGGCACAGTCCCACGAAGACCTATTGCAAGTGGAAAACAAGGATGTCAACTGTGCCCTACAACAAAGTACAGGAAAACAAAACATACGTGCTATCAGTGTAAGCAATCCTTGTGTGTGGAACATACAGTTGCCATTGTGTGTGTACTGCCTTGTGTGTGACAGTTAAAGCAAAGTGTATTTCAGTGGCAGATTTTGTTTGTGCTTACACTGTACTTTACATAAGTCTTTATTTTTGATATCTTTTAGGTTTTGCAAGCAAATACATGATATGAAAATGTTGATGTCTAAGCGCTCATTACATATTTCATATTTTATTTTATTGATAATCTTATTCCCTGCTAAGTGCACATTGTACTATGTAGTAGGAAGTTCCTGCAAAACAGGGAAAGAGGAGGACTAACAAGACTGCCACACAGGAAAGGAAAGTAAGCACACGTGCTGTCAGCGTGAGTGAGACGTGTGCATGGAACATGCAGTTGTCAGGTGTGAAGACTGCGTTGGGTGTGACAGTTGAAGGAGAGCTTGTTTTTGTGGTAGAGTTGTATTGGTATTTTCATTGTAGTTCATATAGGAATTTATTTCTGCTATTATCTTTTAGGTTTTGTAAGGAAGTATACAGCTGAGGTGAAGTATTGGTGTCTATTCTAAATGCACAATACATATTAAGAATTTAATAATTTATTTTTTTGATATGTTAACCACACACTATATAATATACTAAGAACTTTTTGACAAAACAGCAAGACCACTGAGATGTCACATATGTCCCACAAAAAGGCCAGGAAAGCAAAACACATGTGCTATCAGTGTAAATGATGCCTGTGTATGCAACATTGTGTTGGCATGTGTGCAGACTGCCTTAGATGTGACAAGTAAAGATTATTTTTTTGTAGGGTGCTATTGGTATTGTCATTGTAGTTCATATGGTAATATATTTCCGGTATTCTTTTTTCAACTTTGCACACCAGAAACCAGTCGATGTTGAAAATTTTAATGCTTTTTTATAAAAACTGTGTAACTATTAAAAACTCAGTACTTTGTTTTTGTGGTATTTTTCCTGTTAAGTACTCACTGTTTTACCAAACTCAAAATTAAAATTAATAGTTCATCAATAGAGATATTCTGAAGAATAAACATGGATCCATGTTTATGCACCTTGACAAAATTAGTCTTACACTGCAAGGGTTACATATTGAGCATCTCTACCTGCGCACTTGCAGATACATCTATAACTAAAGTTGTCACCTTTTCTCAAGGCCCTCCTGGATCTGCTGTCTCACTTGTGTTTTCTTTTTTAGTCAGAGACACGTCATCTACTTAAGTAAGTAAGAAACCTGAGAGTCACCCTGAGCTCACTTCCCTGTTCCCGCTGTTAATCAGGCCGTCACCAGCCCGCTGATCTGCTTCCTGCAGTTTCTCTGGAACCTGCTTCCCTTTTGTCTCATTCCACCAGACTTCATAGCTGTATCATCTTTTATGTGCATTCCCACAAAAATGCAGCTTTTGTTGATCATATTCTGACCCCCATACCCCCAGCTGCCCAGTCTGTCTTCCAAGAAGCTGAAGGATCCATGTAAAATGCCAGTCTGATTGCACTGCTGTCAGAACAGAGCCTCTGCTTGTCTGGGCAATCTTGATTCCTTGGAACCCTTGGAGAAAGCCTGCTATGTCCTCACCCTAATCTCCTGGGAGCCTTCCCTAAACCCTGTCCTCCTGAGTAGGAGTGAGATGTCAGTACCTTCAGAGAGCCTACAGACCACCCTGTGCTCACCTTCAGTCTCAGCATTTACAGTCAGCCTCTGTCTCCCTCTCTCTTGGGTTCTGGGCTTGCAGTCCTCCTGCCTCAGCCTCCCAGAGGCTATGATTACAGGAATGCAGCACTACCTCTGGCAGGCTTGCTTTTTTTTGGTACCAGGAATCAAACTCAGGACCTTGTGCTTGCCAGGCAGGCACTATGCTGCTGAGCTATATCCCGGCCCAGGCTTGCATGTTTTATTTAATTTAATTAATTAATTAATTTTTCTGGTACTGGGGATTGAACTCATGACCTCATGCTTGCCAATCAGGCACTTAAAACGCTCAGCTAATTCCCTGGCAGTAGGCTTGCGTATTTTAAACTCTGCCCTGCAATGTGTTTGTACAAAGAGTTTTAGCCAGTAAGTACCTGGTTATCTGGGCATGGTGGCACATTGCCAGTAATCCCAGCACTCTGGGGGTGGGGGTGAGGCAGGAGGATCAAATTCAAGCTCAGTGTCAGCAATTTAATGACTTAAAAATTAAAAAGGACTAGGGATGTAGCTCAGTTTGAAGGCCCTGAGTTCAAACCTCTGCACTGGGTGTGTGTGCATGTCTGGGGAGGGCTGGCAATGTAGCTTTCTAGAAAAACATCCAACCCAATAAATAGACCAATAAATTGTTTCTTCACAGAGTTATATTGAGTCACACTGTCAGCAGCGAAGCTAGGGGATCGATCAAATCAAGTTTTCCCACAATTGTTTATTGAATGCTTACTGTCAGGTGTTTTGCCAGAAGCATGGTACTTTAGCTGATACATGTCATCATTTGGAGTAGCATAGTTATGATGAAATATTCTATAGCTGCACGGTCCAGTGTGGCAGCCATGAGCCACATGTGGCTCCTGAGCACTTGAAATGTGACCACTGTGACTGAAAGTTTGTTTCCTTTCATTTTAGTTAGTTCAAATTGAAATGTAAGCACCCTTAGGTAGCCAGTGGTCATTATAAACCCACTTTTGAGAGAAACCGGGAATCATTCAGTAGATGTCATTGCTATAGTCTAGATCTTTTCTACTTTTTAAAATACTAGTGGTGTAAACTCACAGCTGTAAGGTGTGACCAGCTCACAAGTGCTATCATTATTGTGACCAGTCAGCACCACCTAATTAGAGGACCATTTTAAAAAATAGGTGCTTAGGTCTAGAGTAACACCCTGCATCAAGAGTTCAGCCCAAATGTCTCAGTCGTGAGACCAGAGGTGACGTGGGGGAATATTACTCACAGTGCTTTTTATTGAGGTGTAGACTTAAGGTACTCTAAAGGAGGCCAGAAGTGTAACACTTTCAGAGAGGCATGTGCAGGATTTGTTTTTCCCAAGTAAGCTGGAGTTTTGATAGGAAGTGAAGCAACCTTTCAGAGCTAGCCGACGTGCGCATCTGGATTAGGTCCCGGGAGGCCACCAGACCTCTCTCTTACCTCTACCTTCTCCTTGTGAAATTTCTAGGCTCCTGAAATAAAGATATTTATTTTAATTGCACAAGTCTTTGCACATAAGAGCCTCTGAAACGAATAAATACGGTGAGACGAATTAGGCAAATCCTGCCAGATAAGCCTTTGTGACCTACTGAGAGAGTCTGTCACAAGCTGGTGACCATAAAGGGATTTCGTTCGGTATCTCTATTGGAGTGTTGCCAGAGAGGTAACCTGTCAGGTGCACTGTCCTGAGAAGCCCTGTTTTAATATTTAATATGCACATCGTATACCTTCGGAATTTGGGTAAGCAGCTGCTCGGCTGAGAAATCCGGGGTACAGTCCTGTGTATGTGTTGGTCGGCTTCACAGGCCTCTAGACAGGACGGAAAACTTGGGGGATTTTCTCAGTTCTGATCTTTGGAAGAGGAACGTGGCGCTGCTCGAGCGAGGCCTTGCAGTCCTCTCGGCCAAGCGCTCCTGCGGGATGCCCGTGCGACCTCGGGCGAAACTCGAGCTCTCCAAAGTTGCAGCGCTTTCCCCGGGGCGCGCTCCGAGCTGGACCTGCTGGCTCTGGCGCTAGCCGTGGAGCGAACCATCGGCCAGCTGGGGGGGGGGCGCGGGTGCTGCGGGACGCCCGTGCCTCGGGGCCCTCCTTGCGCTGCCGGCCCTCAGCCTCCCCGCCCTCAGCCGGGAACTCTGCACGTGACGCAGCCCGCCCCGGGGGCATCGGGGCAGCGGCGCCTGCGAGCACCCCCTCCGGCCGGCGCGGCGGTGGTAGCGGCCGGCTTGCGAGTTTCCCGGGCCTGGCAGCGCTGAGAGCGCACTGGCTGCGCGCTGCGGCCGGAGGCGGGCCGACGCCGCCCCTGTGGCCGAAGAAGGCACAAAGGAGTGGCTCCGGACGGTGGGCGCTCCGGCCACCCGGGCTGAAGGTCCGACGGCTGCGCGGCGGCTTCGAGGAGGAGCGGGCCCCGGCGCTGCGGCCCCGCGCGGAGATGCCGGTGCGCGGAGAGCGCGGGTTCCCGCCGCGGCGGGAGCTGTCAGCCTGGTACCGCGTAAGTGCCCCCCTGCCGCGGCGGGTGCGCCCCGAAGTTTGTTCCCTTCGCTCGTGGAAAGCTACGATTCTCCCACCCGAGGGTGGGGCTCAGGGAAGGGGAGACTTCCCGGGACGGAGATGGTGGCTCGTGGCCTCTGGGGCTCCTGAATTCTTTACTCTGAAGTCACTTCGGTTTGAGATTAAGTCTCAAGGGGGCGGGGGAGGCTGTCTTGAACTCTTTGTGGGTTTCTCTGCTTGTGGCGGTGTTTTGTTACGACTGTTGTCGCCTGCTGTATGCTTCTGTGTTCTGTTTGAAGCCGCGCTCTACTTAATACAAAGTTAACAAGCGCTGACAAATGTATTGAGAACCAAATAACTATGACAATTTATTGGGAACCAAAAGCCTTATTTTCCTTTTTAATTAGCTACTTCTACTGTACTACTGTACAGAGCTCCTATTTTCAGCAGGGAATGGAAGTAGGGTTTTGGAAGAAGCCACAGAAAAAGAGGGATGCGAGCTTTGTACTCTGGTATGGTCTTACCTGTCACTAGTTGCTTTTATTTTATGTCTTCATTTGTCGTGTCTCTGTTTTTACACAGTAGTTTATTTTAAGTTATAAATAATCAAGAGGTTTCAGCAGCAGGCTTTTAGCATTCTTGAAATGTGGATGAATTCGGCAGTGAATACTCCAGGGCTTAGTAATGGAATACACCCTCCCACCTCTATTTTAGCTTCAGTTCTTAGGCTGAGCTACTTCCCTGGCAGCTGTCTGGTCTGAGTAATAATGGTTGTTGTTTCCCTGAGGTTCCCAGCAGAGTCATCCCCTCCTAGATAGACACTACCCTGCACCGTCGCTGCCG
Organism: Dolichotis patagonum; assembly: GCA_004027295.1. Taxonomy (NCBI): domain Eukaryota; kingdom Metazoa; phylum Chordata; class Mammalia; order Rodentia; family Caviidae; genus Dolichotis; species Dolichotis patagonum. The sequence goes on along the minus strand of PVJX010046599.1, from coordinate 5,428 downwards.
CATACTTGCTCTCTGAGCCCTGGAATCCCAGCAGGGAGGGAAAAGAGGCCCCTTTCCTGGGCTGTCTAGGTGGTCTGCTGGGTGTGCGCGCAATCCCTTTGGGAAACACGGTCTGCCTTTGACATGATTATTTCTGAGTCAGGAGGTAACTTCCACCAGGCACACCTGGAAAGAGATAGTTTTTAAGTGAGAAATTAGTACGGAGTAGTAATTGCATTGGTATAGAGTGTCTTTTAATATTCTGCCCAAGAGAATGCCATCAGCTTATTCACTGAATTTTCAGGAATAACTCTAGTGTGAGAGATGGAAAGATGGGAGGAGGCACAAAGCCTTACCACACAGCCCTGTTGGGAAAGCTGCAAGTAATTGAGTCCCATGGAGCCAGGTATAGTAGCCACACCTGTAGTCCCAGCACTTTGGGAGGCTGAGGCTGGAGATGGCAATTTTGAGCCCATCCTGGACAATTTATCGACTTAACGAGACTGTCTGCAAAGCATAAGGACTGGGGATGCACTGTAGCTCAGTGTGAAGGCGTGGGTTCAATCTTTAGTAAATGCCCTCCCCACAAAATAGTCCAATAAGTTCTTTAGAAATATGGACAAGGGGTTCTGGGGTGATGGGAGAAGGGGTGGGGTGCTTTTTTTCCAAAGGCAACAGTGGCTTCAGAGAGATGTTCCTTGAGGTGTCTTGAGTCTACTGTCAAAGACTGTTGAAGGGGAATTTTTCCTCCCTGAAATCTGCTGCAATTCTCATTCTCTCTCATTCCCCCCTTCTCTTTCTCTCTTTCTCTTTTAATGGTGCTGAGGATTTGACCTGGCCCAGGTTCTCTAGCATGCATGCTTTCAAGAGAGATTCTCAGCTAGAGCTTTTTTAGTACCACTCGTTTATCGAGCATCAATGTTACTGGTCGCTGTAGGGACATAGGAAGTTGAGTAATACTCGGCTTGCTGCCTTCCAGAGTCTGGTGGACCTGAATATTTCAAATGTACATTGTGATCTTTCAGCTTTGGGATTCCTGGGGCTGAGGGAGGGTATGTGTAATACAGACGCATATTCTACAATTCAGAAATAAAACAAAGGGTAGGATTGTCCTTTCTGCAAGCACTTTGGGGCTTCTTGCTGGGAAGAAAGGACTTTTGAACAGAAAGCTTCCAGTGTTACGTTCCTATGGAAAAATGAGGATGGTAATGCATTCACCTCACTAGATTGAGGACAGAATGAAATGACCTGCAGAGTTGGCCTGGCATGGAGTAGGTGCGAAGTAACCGGTAGCTAGTTGAGGGAACAAAAGAGGTATAGAATAGTTCAATGGTGGTGGTGGGTTACATGTTAACTTTTGGGTTGACGGGAGGTGATCTGTAAGTACAGGTAAAAGATTCCAGGTAGTTGCCAAAACAAAACACAGAATGGATTGCACTTTTCTTTGGGTCTTTTTTTGGTTCCAAATGGAATTCCTCAAGAAGTAATGCAGAATTTCTATGTGTACCTCAAAAATAGTAGTATTTACTGTGACATGGGTGGAGGGATATTCACCGGGTTGAACCCAGAGCCTTCACAGTGAGCCATATCTTCAGCCCCTTTTTAAATTTTTAATTCTAAGGTAGTTGCCCATGTTGGGCTCCATCTTGCAGTTATCCTTCTCAGCCTCCTGAGAGGCTGGGGTTGTAAGTGTGCCCTACAAATGGCTTGCACGCACTTGGGAAGACCTTGAATACGAGTAACAGAACTTTGGGAGAGGAGCCCTAAGAAGTTCCATCCCGCCACCCACATCACAGTAAATACTATTTTTGAGGTACACATAGAAATTCTGCATCACTCCCTGAGGAATTCCATTTGTGCTGACTTTTGCTTACATTTATTGAACTTTAACTTTTGGTCTAGTTCTTTGCACTTTGACAGGTCAGAGCTGACCATTTATCTTTGGGCTGAGTGCGAGAACTTTTTGAATAACTCCCAGTGCAAAAGAGAAATCCCCACTGTTCACTTAAAAAAGTTAATGTTTATTAGTACGTGCTTGCAGTTCATGGTGATTGTATTTGTCATGGGGAATTCATACAGGTACATGAGTTGAGCAAGGTTTTTTCTCCTTGGAAGATTATCTTTTTAGGAGACACACAAGTTTTTGAAATTAGGTGGGGCTGCTTTGGGACCTCTTAGTCTTGAGTACAATAGTAGTTCTGTAGTTTAAAAGTCATGATAATTTGGTGTGTAGCTAGAGCTGTGGATGTAGTAGGGTCAGAACAAACAGGAAAGGAAGGAAACTTTCAGCAAACTTACACCAAGAATATGAGCCATCTGGGAGTTCCTTACCTAATCCCTAAAATAAATCATATTAGGCAGATTAGTTTATCTTGATTGGGAGTTGACGTCCAATAAAACACAGCCATCATTGATTTGACTTTAAGGTTATAATTTGTGTCATAGGAAAAAATGTGAGGCACATACTCCCTATAAGCAGTACTGCAGTAGCTGTTCCCGGTTTTGGATAGTGGTACCTGGGGAAGCAGTCAGGCTTGCACACTGCCTGCATTGTTGTGTGAAAGGCAGAGTTCTAAGCTGCAAAGTGCCTGCTCTCATTTTTCCCACTTGACTAGGAGTTGCACTTAGAATTTTTGGCAGCTGACTGCCAGAAGGCCTGCGTGAGCTTGGGCACTGGCTATCTAAAATAATGACTTCGTTTTTCTCAGTGCCGGGGATCTAAGCCAATATCTTCTACACACTAGGCAAGCTGCACCCCCGGCCTACTATCTCAGCAACCTAGTCTGTCTCTTTTTTTAAATTGGCTAGTGTCGCCGTCCTCCTGGCTATTGCACCTAAACTTCATCCACGTAGAAAACTGTGAGCACCCAGAAAATAAGGACCATCATACTCTCCAAATACCCGACCATTTTTTGTACTATTTGCCATACCTTTTTGGGCTATCTTTAGCATTTCCCAAAGTGTGGTATACACAGACTTGTAGGTGCCACATAGAAGGAATACTCAGGTTTTTAGCTCTTATGTAGGAATAACAGAGCTAGCCACCAAACCCATTTGAGGGCCAAATTGCTTGGGAAAAGTAAAAAATAGTAAAACAATGGTTTTTTTGTTTGTTTCCATTATTTCCTTTTCTGGTTCTTTTCCCTTTCATTTCTCTCTCTATAGTCCCCCTTCCCATTTGAACATTTTCTTCCTATTTTGCAATATTTATTATACATTTTGTTTCTTATTTACACTTTCAGTTTCTCATACCAGAGAAACAATGTGTTTACCTGTGTGTGTCTGATTTCTCTCACCTGAGTATGGTGTCAAGCTGCATCTGTTTATGTGTGAGACCAGGTAAGAACTGACGCCTGATTGGGCCCCTCTGTGAGCACAAAGGAGAAAGGCAGCCCTCAGGGTTATGGCACATTGCAGATCCTAGAGAAAAGTGTACACAACTGAGATTAAGTTGTTTACCTGAGCACACGTTAGTGGCTATCGGAAGGCAGGTGGACCTTTTGTTCCTTTTAATTGTGCGTACCCATGTTTGAGTGATTAAAAGGGGGATGAGCCAGATGCTTGGAGCTCCTCTGCCTACTAGAGGCAAGAGCCCCCTGGCTGCCTGCATACTAAGCTGACTCACTCACTGCTTGTCTTTCATCGTTTGACCCCCAGGTTGCACCTGGATGGGGAAAGCTCGGAGGAGTGGGCTGGTTCCCCATGGGTGGCGCCTGGGGCAGGGACCTGGGACAGGTACCTGGGACAAGTAGGTGTCATGGGCAAGCCTGGTTGGCCTGCCACACATTTACCTAGAAATGTTGCAAGTTTATTCTTTATGCCAAAGTAGTACTCTATCTCATCTTTATCCATCCGTTGATAGCATTTGGCTGTTCCAATATTTAGCTATTACAAACTGCTATAAACATGGGTGTGCATATGTGGCTATGGTATGATACTTTAATTCTTTTGGGAAGATACCAAGAATGGGAATATGTAGGTTGAATGAAACCTCTAGCTTTAGGTTGTTATTTTGTTTTTTGTGCCGGAGATTGAACTCATGACCTCACACTTGCCAGGCAGGCACTATACCACTGAGCTAAATCCCCAGTCCTTGGCTTTAGTTTTTTGGGGAATCCCCACACTGATTTGCACGGTGGCTGCACCAGTCTACACTGCCACCAACAGCGGAGAAAGTTCCTTTATCCCCACAGTCCCTCCAGCAGTTGTTACTGATTTCTTGATAATAACCTTTCTGGAGTGAGATGGGTAAAACAGTGAGGTTTAAGAAAAACTATAAACTATGGGGATGAGGAGGAAAAGACAAAATTTGTGAGGGGACAAGACCAAAGCCTTTGAGATTTAAGCAGTGCTGCTTAAGGTGTGAGTGTGGCACTGGACAACCCTGAATACACCTAAGTGCACCTCAGCCCTGCCCTCAGGAAGGACTGAGAGCCAAGGAAGTGGAAGATGCTTGCGATCTTAAGCCTGTGTATTTCCCTGTATCCTCCGCTCTCTTGCTTACAGGCAGTTGTATTTGTGCCGCTCGTTGAATATCTGGCCCAAATGTCAGATGTCAGATTCCCAAATGTGCTCATGTGACATTTTTGATATATACTGTGATAGGAGGAAATAATTTGGGTCTATGGAAGGTCATTACTGTTTTCAAGTGAACCTTGCTTATCCATGACTGGATTGCCATGATTGTCGATTGCCAAACAGCTTCAGCTTAAATGCATTTAATGTTTAAATGTCTTCCAAAACTCTTGTCAGTACGTGCTGTAGTGGACCATGCCCGTATTCCCAGCTACTTTGAAGGCTGAGGCAGAAGGATTGCAAGTTTGAGACTAGCTTGAGCAATTTAGTGACAATTTTGTTTCAGAAGTAAAATATAGATGGGTATGTCGCTCTGTTGTGTAGTGTCCTTGGATTCAATCTTCAATACTGGCTGGGGAGGGGAGAGAAGTTGTACCAACTTGAGGGACTTTTATATTTCCTTTTAATTTTTACAGTGTTGGAGTCTAGGGCTTTGAACATGGTAGACAAATGGTCTATCATTCTTTTTTTTTTTTTTAATAATTTTATTTAAAGAGGAAAAAACAAAACAAAATAAAACAGAATAAAGAGTAGCAACCATACAGTATTCCAAGGAAAAAAGGAAAAGTACAACAATAAAACCTAAGAAATTCTTACTTGACTAATTACATACTGACTTCTTGGAAATAGTTGTTCAAATTACAAAGTTAAAACATGTAAAGTAGACATTCAAACGTGAGACTGTTAACAGTTCTGCTCCACGATCTGACAAAAACAACAATATGGTCATCCATCTTACCCACTCAGATATACATGCAATTATATCAATAGGGTAAAATTAAATACAACAAAACAGAGCAAAGCGGATCACAAGAAAGCAATGTAAGACATAAATTTCAAAGCTAGACAATTGGAGATACTCTCTATCATATTG
>PVJX010046598.1:0-12237 GCA_004027295.1 Dolichotis patagonum | reverse complement strand
CTCTCTAACAGCTTTTAGTATTCTGTTCTTCTGGTGTGTTTCTGAGATGGTGATTAGTATGTGTCTGGGTGTAATTTTATTTTGGTTATGGCTGTTTGGCGTTCTATATGCTTCACTAATCCAAGTATCAGTTTCCATTCTCATGTTTGGGAAGTTTTCAGCTATTACTTCTGTAAATGTCCTCTTAATATCTTTTGGGCTGTCCCCTCCTTTTTCATTTATCCCTATTAATATTATGTTATTTTTCTTTGCATCATCTTGCAGGTGTTGAATTGTTATTTCCTGATTCTTTTTTATTTTTAAAAGATCTTTCCTTTCCTGTTCACTAGCTGCGATCTTATCTTCAAGGTCTGAAATTCTATCTTCAGTTTCATTGAGGCAGTTTTGACAGCTTTCAATAGAATTTTTGATTTCTTGTATACCCCTTTAAATCCACTTTATGTATTCTGTTTGTTTCTTATAATGTTCATTCATGGAGTCTATCTGTTTGCTTTGTTCCTCTGATTTTTTAGCTGTGTCTTCACTAGATGTGTTTACTATTTCTTTCACTACTTTTATCATTTTTTTAAATCTGGGCAATTATTTCTGATTTGAATTTCTCCTTAGCTTCCCCTAGTTGCTTCTTTATTTCAGTTGGTATCATTTAAGTCATTTCAGATGTATGGCTTCTATTTTCTTCTATGTACATGGATTCTTTCTTGGGATGGGCTGGTGATTTGATCCTGCCTTTTGGTCTTTCCTTTTGTCATTTTTCTTTATTTCCTTGGTTTGAGTGGTGTTCCAAAGCTTCCTCTGGGTGTGTGGTGAATCACTTCCTGCACCCTCAGCTCCTAGAGCAGTCTTAGCTCCTCTGCAGGCACTTGGCTCCCTAAATTGAGAGGTGGTAGCTGGGCATGGAGACCTGGGACTGGAGGAATGCCTGGGGCACAATCCCCTATCCTTGGGGGTGGATATGAACTCAACTGCTGACAATGCTGGTCTTAAGCTCTCCCCAGGCCAGCCCAAATGAGCCCAGAGTCCTTGTGCACAATCTTCACCTCTTAAACTGAAAGAAGGCCACTGGGCATGGTCGACTGAGGCCCTGAAATCTGCTGAATCCAGCCCAGCATCCCCAGTAGCTCCCCAGAAACTCAAACACCAGGAGTATAGCTCTCCAACTTTCCCTGGGTCACCAGGACTCACCTCGGACAATCCCCACTCCCCTGCAAGCTCTTGGGTCCTTTAATTCAGAGGTGGAAGCTGGGCATCAGTCAAGATTACAGGCTTTTTACTCAACCTCTTCTGTCTTTCATGTACCAGTATCGCCTTTCTGTAATAAAGAGAATATTATCAAATTGATTAAGTAAAAGTGTAGTATCATATTAATCTTCATACATTTATTTGCCACACATTGTATATCTAAAGGTCTTAGGAGAAATAAATCAATGTGGTTGTGTGTGTAGAAGTTCCACCTGAGAATTACTGCACACAGTGTAAAAAATTAGAACTGGAGGAGAAAATGTATACTGTTGATTCTCCTGGAGAAGCCTGTCATGCTGGTTTTCCTGATATGAACTCAGTTATTCTAATTGTTGGAGGAATTTGGGTCCCTCCTGTCCCTGAGGGTGGCTCTAGTTCTTTTCCAGAGAGCTCTGGTTCTTAACTTGAGTGCCATTTCCATTGACAGAATCAGTGAAGAAAATGAGGCCTATCATTCATTCTTACAAAAGAAGGAATTTCTGCCATATGTGACAACATGGATGAATCTTGATGACATCATTCTAAGAGAAATAAATCAACCTCAGAAGGACAAATACACTACAACTTCTAAGAGATAGCTAAAAGAATCAACCTTATAAAATTGGAGAGTAGAAATCTGATTGTTAAATATTGAGGTATGGATGAAACAAAGAATTGTTAATGAATAGGCATAAAATTTCAGCTACATGAGATAAATTCTGGACACCTGCTGTACAATGACACTACATCATCATTAAGGTTACCAACCCTCTGTGGGCTTACACTTTGTGCTTGCAAAAAAAGCTTCTCTTTCCTGGGAGTGGAGGTTAACATTCCATACTGCCTTATATTCTTTTTAACTAGGCTTCTTTCATTATTTCAAGACTCATCCACACTTTTGGTTGCATAGACAGTTTATTTTATTACTTATTGATACTGAAATTTATGTATTCATTAACTTCTTAATGGAATTTCAGTGTTGTTTTAATTTGTGTTTCTTTAATGAACAGAGACATTGATTTTTTTATGTATTATTTAGCCATTTGTATTTCTGAGAAGTGTCCATTGTAGTTGCACATTTTTTGATTGGATTTTTTATTTTAGGGGATCTATTTTGTTGTTGTTTGTGTTGTTGTGCTTAATTTACTAATTATTAAATTGAGTCAACATGATTCTGGGCATGGGAAGCCAACTTAAGCAGGCTTATTGTTAAGACAGTTATAAAAGGAGAACAGAGAATGAGAGTGAAGAATTTAGCTGATTATCCTTAGAAGAGCTTCATTCCAGCTGCTTTTCTTTGGAGGAACTTTGTTCTTCTCAGCTGACCTCCAATCTTTGCCTTCACCAAGGATGGCTGCTGTTCTCTCTGGAGGAGAGCTGGTGTTTACCTTCACCTTGGCCATTATTCTCTTGGCTTTCGGTGCAGATTCTTCAGTTCCTTCAGTTCCAGGCACCAGCCTTTCAACTGGCCAGCACTGACTCTCCAGCCTCAAGTGCCAGCGCTTGGATTGTCTGGTGCAGACACTTTAGTCTTCCATTGCAGATTTCTTGGTCTCCTGAAATGGATTCCTGCAGGACACTGCCATGGGTTCCAGCCCTTTGGCTGAATTATTTGGATCTCTAGACAGAACTCTTGCATTCTTCTTTGGATCTCTAGACAGAACACTTGTATTCTTCTACAGCATCTGTGGGTGGATATTTTCAGCTAATTTTGTAAATTTCTGTGTCCTGCATTAAATGTTTCTCTTGTAGATACTGATTATAACTACATATTAATCCTCTACCCAAGGAGTAGACTATGAATTTTTTTCCCATTCTTTAAGTTGTTTCTTTACTCTGTAGGTTATTTCCTTTGCTGTGAAGGTTTTTAATTGATATAATTTCATTTGTTGATTCTGGATGCATTTCTTATACAATTAGGGTTCTGCTCAGAAAGTTCTTTTCTATGTCAATATCTTCAAGAGATTTGCCTATTTGATCATCCATTATGTTGGGTTTGCTTTAATATTTAGATTTTTATTCATTCTGATTTTAGGGGTGAGACATGGAGCCTACACTTAATCTTCTGCATGTGGATAGCCAGTGTTCCCAGTACTATTTATTAAAGAGGGTATCTTTCCTCTATTGTATGTTAGTTTGCTCCTTTTTCAAAGATTAGATGACTGAATATGTCTGATGTTTCTGGATCCTCTGTTCTGTCCCATTGATTCACATTTGTTTAGTGACAATACCATACTGTTTTTAATCATTGTAACTTTGCAATACAACATTAAATCTGAGATTGTGACATTTTCTGTTTTGCTCTTGAAATCATTTTTAAACCTAAATAACATATTCCATGCATCCCCAAAATTTTTTGGCATCTTTTGATGAGTAAGTTCCATCTAACCATATGCTAGGTAGTGTGATTTAAACCAAACACCACAGAAGACAGAAAAAGAAAACTATAGATTTGATATTAATTTTCTTCTTACCAGCAAATGATTTCTAGAAAGATTACTCTTTCTCAAAACCAACAATTATTTTAAAAACCACTACCACTGGAATTATTGGAAAGATTACAATTGAATTTTATTTACTTATTTAATTTTTTAGATAAATATTTGATCAAATAATTGAATTTTTATAAGAATTCTAAAATATTTCATTTAACAAGTGTAATATATATGATTCTTATAAATATTACATCACAATTTTCTAGCACTGTGGCACAAACACAGTAGGAAAGAGATAGAACATACAGAGCAACTTAAAATATTGTGGGAATCAAGATTTTTCTGCTTTTATCTGTAACACATGAAATTAAGGAATGAACAAAGGGTGATAATAATACATGTCAATAAAAATTCAAATCAGTTTTTATACAATTTATTATCTTCAAATATAATAGTGATAATGAAGAAGAAAATAAAGATGATAAAATAGAGATATGTTGTTGTTTAGTCTTACGTTGCCATGAAAAGATATGAAAAGACATTTTCACACTGAAAATAAATTGATACTACAATTTCAAATAATAAAGAGTCAAATCAGGCTTTTAGAAAGTAGTGAAGAAAAAATGAGAAAAGATTTATAGAAAGAATGATAAAGAATCAACACAAATATTAAAATCAGGCTTTCAGATATTGAAAAATACTAAATTTCAGCTAGTCAGATACCAATCTCTCTCTCTCTCTCTCTCTCTCTCTCTCTCTCTCTCTCTCTTCTCTCTCTTCTCTCTCTTCTCTCTCCCATTAACCTCCTTCAATGGTCCTTGTATCCAGATGCCTAAACATTAAATTAAAATTGGAAGTAAATTGTTCTCTACAGGATAAGAAAGAAGTTTCTTGTTGAAAGACTTATTTGTTTTTATTGACCTGATCAAATACTAGAAATTTTCATAATTTCTATATACTAAAAAATAAAATGATTGAGATAAAATGAATTGTTGAACTGAGAAAGCAGTCACTGCCACTTTCACACTTGAAATGTATTCCTGGGAAGTCCATTTGAAAGTGTACAGTAGGGAGTAAATTTGCAAAAGCAATATATTGTCAATTCTAAAGTTTTTTTGATGGAGTTCTTTGGTTCTTCTATGTAAAATATTGTGTCCTTTGTAAATAATAATTTGAGTTCTTCCTTTCCTAGATGTATCCTTTTTATTTCTTTCTCTTGCTTTATTTCTCTAGCTAATGTTTCCAGTAGTGTGTTGAAGAGAGGTAGTAATAATGAGCATATTCTGTACTTGCCTTGTTCCTGATTTTAGAAGAAATGATTTTAATTTTCCCCATTTAATATGATGATGAGTGTTGGTTTTTTATAAATATTATTTATCAAATTCAGGTATGGTCCTTCTATACCTATTTTCTTTAGGGTTCTTATCATAAAAAGTGTTGGATTATAGAAGAAATGCTCCCTCAGTTTCCCAGGTAACAGTTCCCATTACAAGTTCCTGTTACTTCTGTTTCTTAGAAACAGTTGGTCACTGTGATGCATATTATAACAACTAATCAAAGGCAGACAAGTATTTTATCTCTGTACTTGTGTTTTTCAATTCCATAAAAACCTTTCTGGCTGGGACTTGGGAAGCTGATGGTTTTTTTTTTCCTTGAAGTCAGTGCCCATCGATGTAAAAATATCTTCCTCCAAATTCTGGATGTCATTTCAGTGTTTCTGTTTGTCATTGCAGGTTTTGTTGAAAGATTGTCTGTTTCTATTGATCTGATCAAGTGTTTGTTTGTTTGGTTGGTTGGTTACCTTCCTTTGTTTATGTGGTATATTACCTTAATTGACTTACATCTGTTAAACTATCCTTGCATCTCTGGAATAAAACCTACTTGATCATGATATATGATCTTTTTGATGATATATTGCACACTGTTTGCTAATATCATATTGAGGATTTTTGTACCTATGTACATTTTGGAGATTTGCATGCAGTTTTCATTTCTAGTTTGATTTTTATCCAGTGGGAAAGTTGAAGAGACACTTCATAGAGAAAGGAATATAAATGATCAACAAATAGATAAAAAAACACTTAACATGTCTGGATATTATAGAAACGCAAATGAAGACAACATTAAGATTCCATCTTACTCTAGAGCAAATGAAAATTATCAAGAAATAAAATAATAGATCCTGGAAGATGGCAGATTGATAGGTAACAAGGTAGAGAGCTTCTCTGAGAGAAACAACTCCGAGGCTAGAATTTGACACCATGGAAAATATCAGATGAAAGGAGAGGGATTCTCATGACCTAGGAAGAAACTGAGGAAAAAGAAAAAGAAAAAAAAAGAAAGAGAGTTGGCAGAAGGCTGGAGCTAGATGCACTCTCACCAGAGCTGGTCCCTCACTGTGCTGGGTGCCTTGCAGTGGGATGACTCACAGTTGCACTGAAGTTGTGGTTGCACTGAAATCAGGGGTTGGTGGGCCCAAGGCCCTTGTTGAGGGGATGTGCTGCAAGGGAGAGTGGAAGGGGGATGAAGAGCTGCACTGACCCATTGTGAGTGCTAGGAATTTGTTCCCCTGGGGGGAGGTGGCAGGCTGGATGACATATTAGAGTTGGGCAGGACAGGCCTGAACCTGGAACCACAAAGGTGTCAGTTGGCTGCTACTGGCCCAAAGCAGACTGGTGGGATCTGCTTGGACTGAGTCACACCTCATGGGTCTGGACTCAATAGCCAGGAATGAAATTGTCCCAAACTGGTGATGTCCACACTGCATATCCTAATGTGGTGAAGGCATTCATAAGTTGACTGGCTTGGAGGTGAGGGGCCAGTCCACATCATCTCTGTGTTCACCTCACTGATCAACAGCAAACTGGAGAGGGCAGCAATCCACTAGCCAGCATGCTTCAGAAAGACCATAAGCAATATGGAAAGGACCTGAGATCTCCACTATACATCTATCTGAAAGAAACCAGAAACATGACAAGAGAAAGAAACAAGAAAAAGCCTCCAGCCACTGACCCAGGGAAAATAAGTCTAGGAGAGGTAAATACAGAAGAGATTGAGGGCAGCAAACATGCAATATAGGACATGGCATCAGCTGACATAAAGAAATATCTTTGTGATATCATAGATGAACTTAAAACTGAAATACTAATTCAAGTGATGCAAGATATAAGAAGATTAATAAAAGAAATGCTAAGTACCTCTCAAGAAGAAACAGATGGAAGAATGAAGGAACCCAGAAAATGGAGAGAAACCTTTGATGAAGAATATAACCAAAATCTAGAATATATGAAACAGATTCAAAGAGATTACCAGGAAATTAAAAACTCCATTGAAAGCTGGCAAAATTGGTTGAAAGAAAATAAAGTTAGATTTTCAAAACTTAAAGACAGATTTGCAATGTGTGACCACAAAAGGAAAGATCTCTTTAAAATAACAAAGAACCAGGAAGTAAGAATACAAAGGCTAGAAGATGACAAGAGGATCTATAACTTAAGAATAAAAAATGTGAGTGAAGAACCAGGGGTAAACACAAGTGAAATACAAAGGCTATTCACAGAAATAATTAAGGAAAACTTCCCAATCATAGGAAAAGGAAGTGATAGTCAGATGTATGAGGCATACAGAACTCCAGCCGGCTACAACCAAAACAGATCTACACCCAGACATATAATAATCAAGATCCCAGAAATTCATCACAAGAACAGAATATTAAAAGCAGTCAGAGAAAAGAAACAGATCACCTATAAAGGAAAACCCATCAAAATCACAACAAACTTTTTGACACAAACCATCAAATCAAGAAGAGCTTGGAATGAAGTATTCCAAGCCCTGAAGGAAAATAACCTCCAACCCAGATTGATGTACCCTGCAAAATTGTCTCTCAAAATTAATGGAGAAAGAAGATGTTTCCATGAAAAAGAGGAACTGGGGGAGTTTGTGACCACTAATCCAACCTTACAAAAAATACTGAAGGACATTCTAGAGAGAAAAAAATATCACCAGGATTTCAGGAACAGTGGCAGAGAGGCCTCAATGAATGGGGCAGACAGTGGAATAGAGGAGAAAAGTAGACAACCAACAGCAGAAAAATAGCATAGCAGAGATGAGGCAGAGAATATTGGCTATAATTTTTAACACAGATGGCCTTGATACACTAACAAAAAGAAACATGCAGAGTAGATCAGGAGATAGGGTCCACTGAAATGCTCTGAATAGGAAATGTAATCAACTTGAAAGAGGGTGAATGAACTGAAAGTAAAAGATGAGGAAACAATGTTCTATGTGACAGGGAACCAGAGATAAATAGGGACAGCTCATCCAGCAGCTGCAGATAGGTTAGAAAGTCATGACACTTTTGTGCAGTGGAAAATTACTCAGCTAAAAAGAAGGAAAACCTTGAAGCTTCAGTAAGTAAAGGAATACAGCTCAAGATCAAGCTCAGGGGTAAAAAGATTCAGAGCTACTTAGGTAGGTAGCAGGTTACCCCCCTAATCTAAAAACTAAAGGAGTTAGTGGGACACAAAATGTACAAAGCACCCTTTGAAAGTGAAATGGGAGGACTTGTCTAAAAAAGAACAAAGGCAGGCAGATGGCATTGTTACTAGTGTATCACAATTTAAAATCCACACTATTCTTATCACTCTATTTAGTTTGATTTTATTCTGTTCCAGTCTGTCTACTCATGCTAGATTTGAGGGCACAGACAGTTATCCCAAAAATAGCATGATATGCTATGGTAACCATCTTTAATTTCCTATTAACTTAAACTGAAACCCTATATTGCTTACACTGTCTTACTATGACTGATTTTATTTGAATCTGGTTTGTTAGATCACTATTTTGTCTTGACTGATTTTATTCAAAACTGGTATGCTTGATAGTATCCAGTCTGAGAGTAGAGGCAACTACTCTGAAGACAACAAGATTCAATAGGATACCCATACTGGTTTCATTATCAACTGCTTTTGAAGTCCTATAATGTCTCCAATATTTTGTTTTTATTAATATTGATATGTACTGCTATGCTAAATTATACTATGCCTGATGATATAGACAATTCTATTGAAAATAACAAGAGACATCATAGTAACTATTGTAGATTACCTAGTATTATGGTTTTATATGTCTTTCTCATTTTGTGTTTTTCTAGGAATTTTTTTTGTCTTGTTTTGATTTGTTTTTCCCTCTAATACAGAAAGGATAAGTATAGATGTAGAGACTCATGCATGTGTTGAACTTCTAAACAGTTTACGAGAATTGATTATATAATGCATGATGCAATGTACAGATACTTTGAAGAAAAAGAGACAATAAGGTACCCAGTGTTAATTCTGTACCTTCATGATACAAAATCTAGAAATACTATTATTCTCTGTTCAGAGTGATATTAGTCTGTTTTCTTTTGTTTAATTTCAACATACATAAAGGTATGGACAACTATTTTGAAGAGAATGAGAAACATTATGGCAGCCATTGTTGACTTCCTAATTGTCTGGTCTTGAAGACCTAAAATGCCTTCATCATCCTGTTCTGATCAGTTTAACACTATTTTGTTCAGTGTGAATTAACTGTGTGTGAAAATATGGACAACTATTTTGAAGAAAACAAGAGACAATATGATAGTGAAGATCTCGGGTGGTTTTGCTTTGAAATCTGTGTTTCTTAAATTTTTTTCTTATAATCTGTTTTGTTCTGTTTTTAATATGTTTAATTTTACTCTCTTTAAAATAAAAAAAAGAAAAAAAACAACAAATGTTGGCAAGGTTGGTGAGAATGTTAACTAGCACAACATAGTGTAAATCAGTATAAGATTTGTCAAAGAACTAATATTAGATATTCCATATGATCCAGCTATGCCGCTTCTAGGGATTTTCTCCAAAAAAGCTAAAGATATCACACTACAGTGATGCATACATAGAATTGTTTATTGCAGCACAACCTGTAATAGCTGAATTTTAGAAAGATTCTGTACCCATCAACACACTATTGGATAAAGAAAATGTGGTATCTATATATAATGGAATACTACTACAAAAAATGGCAAATTTGAGAGATTTGTTCCTACAAACAGATGCACCTGGGAAATATAATGTCTAGTGGAAAAAACAGACATACAACTTTAAATACCATATGATGTAACTCATTTGTTAATGTAAATTCTAAACAAAGATAATGATAAAGTATTGCTAGAAGGACACACAGGAATAGATCTCTTACTGAAAGGGAAGACATTCAAAAGACCAAGGGTTTGGGCAGAGAGGGAGAGGAAATAAGTAGAATAAAAATATGCTATGTTCAGAAACCTAATGACCAAATGAATTTAATCATTAAATGCCATAAACATGAGCTAAGATAAATAATATCAACTAGAATGAAACCAGGGAAAAGAGTATTTGAGTAGGAAACAAGGTGGGAGGGCAGGAGGGAAGGTAAGGGGAAAGAGGTTTAAAAAGAAGAAACAAGTTGTATTATTTATACATACACATTCTCCAAAATGATCCTAAAATTGGATATGCTGCAAATACATACTATTAAAAACTAAAATTAAAAATGCAGATTATAATTACATATTTTAATCAATGCAATTAGGGAATATTACTTTATAGATTTGATAGGACAATGAGCAGATTAAAACCAGACCTCAAGTTATAACATCGTTCATTCAGGTGTCACATGGAGTGAGGATTTTGTTTTGTGGAGAGAAATGTTAGTATCTGACAGTTGAAGTGCTGATGACTATATTATATTATATGTCATTAGTAAATAAAATATTCCAAAACTGAAAGGGTAATAAGATCCAAAATGTATAATGGATATTGTAATAATCAAAGGGAAGGATTGCTCCAAAGGAGGTAACTATATGTATGTTTAAGTATGTAAGATAGATAAACATACTACTAAGTTCTTGCCAGTTAATCAAACAGAATAGTTTGTACTGTCATTGTTTAATTGTGCATTTTTTATACTTTGATTTTGTAACTTGAACAATTATTTAAGATAACAATATGTAATTTATAAATTAGTGATTTCTTACTGAAATTTTTTTGACTAGTGATTTTTTAACTGTTATTTTTTTGACATTCTGTATTATTTCTACCCTTTTTTATGTTTTGCTTTTTTTCTCTAAATAAAATAAAAAACAAAAAATAAAATATTCCAAATCAATAAAGTAGGCCATTAGTAATTATTAATGATTAAAATCTTAGAGCATGTTTCCATAAAATCAACTTAGTTGAAATGAAGTATATTTTACTTGGTTTGACTTTATGAGAAGTTCATTGCAGGTGAAAATTGGTAGCCAGGCATAACAACCTCTAACAAATACTTCTAATGTTTAAAATTCATAGAACTTTGCTACAATAAACTAGGACCCCAGGAAACTTTGATTGCTAAAAGAAATAAGGTGGTCTAGGGCCGGGGATTTAGCTCAGTGGTTTAAGCGCCTGCCTGGCAAGCGCGAGGTCATGAGTTCAATCCCCAGTACCAAAAAAAAAAAAAAAAAAAAAAAAAAAAAAAAAAAAAAAGAAAAAGAAATAAGGTGGTCTTCTAGGAAAGAGAGGATGTGACAAATTGAGACCAAAATGAAGGTGTTACATTTCCAGTGGATATGTGGATAACCTAGGGGACTGAAGAAAGAAATGACTATTTAGCTCATCAATAACTATCAAATCAGAACTGAGGAAAAGATAAGTACAGTATAAGTAAAACATTCCTAAATAACTATATCTACTTTCATCTTGGTTTGTGTGAAATTGCTATTTCATTGAGAAATCTGGTTCTTTAGATGACTACTCATTTTGGTGATTTCTCTGTGCTTGAAAAGATTTCAGATAATTATAAACAACCTCCTTAAAATCATTTAATGTACCACATTTATAGAAGCACAGTTTGTATTAGCTAAATCCAACCTAATACACACAACTTAAACACCCATCAATGAAACAACCCAAATGCCCATCAACCAAGAAATGGATAAAAAAAGATGTGATTTTCTTTATACAATAGAGTACTACTCAGTCACAAAGAAGGACAAACAGGAAACATTTCTAGATAAATGGATGCAAATTGAGGTCACACTCTTAAGTGAAATAAATTGGACTTACACATTTTAACTATTTGTATTGTATCCCTGGTGTGAGAAACTGAAAGAGTAATTAAGGACCAAAATATACAATAGACATTGTGAAATGAGAAGAAATTGTTCAAAAGGAAATGGGAACTAGGGAAGAGGAAGGGGGAAAAGAAATAAGGGAAAAGGTAAAAAACATTTTTAAAAGGATAAAATGGAAACAAATCTTTGCAAATAGGGAGGAGAAGATGGATTAAAGGGAAGAGAGGGCATTTGGGGAAAAAAAGGAGTATCAAAATATGTCACTTACATATACAAATTCCCCATGCTGAATATGATCATTGTGTGTATCTAAAATGTACCAATAAATTTAATTTTAAAAAGAAAAAAGTCATTTAATGTACATGTCCAGGGGCTGTAATAGTGAATTATAACCAATTACTCCCATTTAAAATCTTTAACTTTAAAAGTCTAAATTAACTAAATTCCTTTTCTTTCTCCTATCTCTGACTCTGT
>PVJX010046597.1:0-12229 GCA_004027295.1 Dolichotis patagonum | reverse complement strand
GTGAAAGGGGAGGAATTATATAAAAAAGAGAGGCAGAGGATATTGTTACTTGGGTAACAAGATTTAAAATTTACATTATTCTCACCACTCTGTTTGGATGGATTACATGCTGTTCCAGTTTGTCTACTTACACTAGACTTGAGGACATGGTCAGCTATCCCAAAAATAGGAGGTCATATTATGGTAATCATCCCTAATTTCCTGTCAACTTCATCAGAAGCCCTTTGTAACTTACACTGTCTTATTATGACTGATCTTATTTGAATCTGGTTTCTTAGAGTGCTACTCTGTATTGACTGATTTTATTTAAATCTGTTATGATTGATAGCATCAAGTCTGAGAGTGTAGGCAACTACACTGAAGATGACAAGATTCACTAAGATACCCACTCTGGTTTGATTATTACTTGATTTTGAAGTCTTATAATGTCTCCAATGCTTCATCTTTATTAATGTTGTTATATAGTGCTGCAACATCATGCTAACCATTGTAGATCACCTAGTATTGTGGTTTTATGTGACTTTTTTGCCTCACACTTCTCTAGGAATTGTTTTGTTTTATCTTGCTTTGTTTTGTTTTTACCTCTAATATAGAAAGGATAGATATACATGTAGAGACTCATGCATGTGTAGAGCTTATAAACAGTTTATGAGAACCAACTATATAACACATGTTGAAATGAGCAACTACTTTGAAGAAAAAGAGACACTACAATACCCAGTGCTGATTCCATAATGTCATGATGTGAAATCCAGCAAAACTATCACTTTTTGTTCAAAGTGATTTTAGCTTGCTTTGTCTTGTTTAAGTTCAACACATATTAAGGTATGGACAGCTGTTTTGAGGAGAATGAGAGATACTATGACAGCCATTCATGGCTTCCCTAATGTCTGATCTTGAAGACCTGAAATGCTCTCCTCGTCCTGCTCAGATCAATTCCACACTATGTTGTTTCATGTGAATTCCCTGTATGTAACAATATGGACAACTATTTGGAAAAGAACAAGAGTCAATATGATAGAGAGTGAATATCTCCAATTGTCTAGTATTGAAATTTATGTTTCTTACATTGCTTTCTTGTGATACACTTTGTTCTGTTTTGTTGTGTTTAATTTTACCCTTTTGATATAATTACATGTATATTTGAGTGGGTAAGATGGATGACCATATTGTTTTTGTCAGATCGTGGAGCAGAATTGTTAACAGTCTCACTGTTTGAATGTATACTTTACATGTTTTAACTTTGTAATTTGAACAACTATTTCCAAGAAGTCATTATGTAATTTGTCAAGTAATAATTTCTTAGGATTTTTTGTTGTTGTACTTTTCCTTTTTTCCTTGGAATTCTGTATTGTTGCTACCCTTTATTCTGTTTTGTTTGTTTTGTTTTTTTCTCTTTAAATAAAATTAAAAAATTAAAAAAAGAATCATCCAAAGAGATAAAGAAGGTCACTACATACTAGTTAGGGGAAAACTTCAAGAGGAAGAAATAACAATCTTAAATATATATGCACCAAATTTCAGAGCACCCAGATATACAAAACAAATATTAACAGAAATGAAAAATCAAATAAGCAGTAACACAATTATAACAGGAGATTTTAGCATGCCACTGACACAAAGGGACAGGGCAACTAGACAGAAAATCAGCAAAGAAATAACAGAACTCAATCACAGCTGTGAACAAATGGACTTGATAGATGTATATAAAGTTTTCCGTCCAACAACTTCAAAATATACATTCTTCTCAGCAGTACATGGGACATTATCTAAACTAGACCATATACTAGCCCACAGAACATATCTAAGTAAATGCAAAAGAATTGAAATTATCCCATGCATGTTATCAAATCATAGTGCCATGAAATTAGAAATTAACCATAAAAGCAACTGCAAAAACCTCACAAACACATGGAAACTGAGTAATACACGCTTGAACAATCTTTGGGACACGGAAAAATTAAAGAAGAAATTAAACAATATTTACAAGTAAATGAAAATACAGACACAACTTACCAGATTTTGTGGGATGCAATGAAAGCACTACTCAGAGGAAAATTTATTGCACTGAGATCCCACATCAGGAAGACAGAACAAACACAAATAAACAACCTGATGCTACAACTCAAACATCTAGAAAAAGCAGAAGAAGACAAGCCCAAAGCCAAAAGAAGGGAGAAAATTATAAAGATCAGAGCAGAAATTAATGCAATAGAGTCTAAGAAAACAATTCAAAGAATCAATGAATCAAAGAGTTGGTTCGTTGAAAGAATAAATAAAATTGATAAGCCCCTAGCCAACCTTACTTAAAAAAGGAAAGAAAAAACTCAAATTCATGCAATAAGAAATGACAAAGGTGAAATTACTACAGACTCAGTGGAAATACAGATCACCAACACCTATTTCGAAAACCTCTACTCTCCTAGGTTCGAAAACACAGAAGAAATAGATTCCTAGATACATATGAATTAATGAAGCTGGATCAGGAAGATGTAAAACTGCTGAATAACCCAATTTCTATTACTGAAACTGAAAATGTTATTAAGTCCTTGCCAACAAAGAAGAGCCCTGCCCAGATGGATTCACTGTGGAATTCTACAAGAAATACAGAGAAGACTTAATTCTGACATTCCTCAAACTCTTTAATGAAATTGTAAGGGAAGCAATTCTTCCTAAGTCATTCTTGGAAGCAAATATTACTCTACTACCAAAACCTAAGAAAGACCCTACTAAAAAAGAGAACTGTAGG
Organism: Dolichotis patagonum; assembly: GCA_004027295.1. NCBI lineage: Eukaryota > Metazoa > Chordata > Mammalia > Rodentia > Caviidae > Dolichotis > Dolichotis patagonum. The sequence continues at coordinate 9,480 of PVJX010046597.1, read as the reverse complement.
CCAATCTCCCTAATGAACATAGATACAAAAATTCTCAATAAAATATTAGCAAACAGGATACAGCAAATGATCAAGAAGATTATTAACCCCTACCAAGTGGGATTCATCCCAGGAATGCAGAGATGGTTCAACATATGCAAATCAATAAATGTAATCCACCATATCAATAGAGCCAAAAGGAAAAACCACATGATCATCTCTATAGATGCAGAAAAAGCTTTTGATAAAGTCCAACACTATTTCATGATAAGAACCTTACAGAGAATGGGAATAGATGGTCTTTACCTCAATATGATAAAGGGCATTTATGACAAACCAACAGCCAGCATCATATTAAGTGGCCAAAGACTGAAAGCCTCTACCTTAAAATCAGGCACAAGGCAAGGATGTCCCCTATCTCTGCTCCTATTCAACATAGTAATGGAAATACTAGCCAGAACAATTAGACAAGAGAGAGAAACAAAAAGAGTAAAGATAGGAAAAGAGGAAGTTAAATTATCATTATTTGCAGATGACATGATACTTTACATAGAAGACACCCATAACTCCATTGAAAAACTCATACATATAATAAATTCAGCAAGGTAGCTGGATACAAAATCAATACTGAAAAATAAATAGCATTGCTATACACTAACAACAAAAATACTGAGAGAGAAGTAAGAGAAGCCACACCTTCACACTAGCATCCAAAGAAATGAAATACTTAGGAATTAATCTCATGAAAGAAGTAAAAGAGCTATACAAGGAAAATTATAATACCCTGAAAAAGGAAATCGAAGGAGACATCAGAAAATCGAAAGACATCCCCTGTTCATGGATAGGAAAAACAAACATTGTGAAAATGGCCATTCTCCCAAAATTACTATACAGATTCAACGCAATCCCCATCAAAATACCACTGACATACCTCATAGATCTAGAGAAATCACTCCTAAAATTCATCTGGAACCAGAAGAGACCTAGAATAGCAAAGACAATACTAAGCAGCAAAGGCAAGGCAGGAGGCATCACAATCCCTGATCTGAAATTATACTACCAAGCTACAGTAATAACATCAACATGGTACTGGAATAAAAACAGACCTGAAGATCAGTGGAATAGATTGGATGATACAACCACACCCACAAACTCATTCAACCACCTTATCTTTGATAAAGGGGCCAAACATGCTTGCTGGAAGAATGACAGTCTCTTTAACAAATGGTGCTGGAAAAATTGGCTATCCATATGAAGAAGACAAAAACTAGACCCAAGCCTATCCCCATGTACTAAAGTAAAATCTATATGGATCAAAGATCTAAATATTGAAACAAACACTAAATCTTTTGGAAGACAAAATGCATAAAAATCTCGAAGATATAGTGGTAGGTAGAGAATTCATGAACAAGAATCAAACCACACAGGAAATACTTCCAGAATCAATAACTGGGACCATATCTTCTTAAAAAGTTTCTTCATGTCAAAAGAGATTCCTAGCAGAGTGAAAAGAAAACCCACAAATTGGGAAAAAATGTTAATGGACTGTCCCTCAGACAAAGGACTTCTGTCTAGAACTTATAATTTTAAAAAATCAGAGCCTCAAAATTCAAAGACCCAATCCAAAAATGGGCATCTGAAATGAATACACAGTTCTCAGATGAAGAAATATGAATGGCAAATAAATACATGAAAAAATGTTCATCATCACTAGTCATGAGAGAAATGCAAATTAAAACCCACATTGAGATTCCATCTCACTCCAGAAAGAATGGCCAGGATAAAAAAAACCTACCAACAACAAGTGTTGGAGAGGCTGTGGGGAAAAAGGAACTCTTCTGCACTGTTGGTGGGAGTGTAGACTGGTGCAACCACTGTGGAGGTTAGTCTGGAGATTCCTCAAAAAGCTCAGTTTGGAAGTCCCCTTTGACCCAGTTATTCCACTTCTAGACATATTCCCAGAAGATCTGAAAACATCATACCACAGTGATATATGTGCAACCATGTTTATAGCAGCACAATTTGTAATAGCCAGATCTTGGAAACAACCTAAGTGCCCATCAACTGAGGAATGGATAAAAAAAAGTTGTGGTATTTTTATGCAATGGAGTACTACTCAGCTATAAAGAATGATCACATTGAGATATTTATAAATAAAGGACACAACTTGAGACCGTACTTATAAGCAAAATAAACCAAACTCACATGTGTAAATATGATATAATCTCCCTCATATGAGTTGGTAAGAGTATATAAAATTTTATGGTAATCACGATTCCACATTTCATTGCTTTGAAGCCTTTCAATGTTTTCATTCATCAGCTGGTATGGTTTTAATCTGTTTTGCTTGACTTTATTATGTGTGAATTTATGAACAGCTGTTTTGAAGAAAACAAAACATTATGGCAGTGATTGCTGATTTAATATTGTCTTGCTTAGAAGTCCTACCATGCTTCTACTCTGCTATTACCATTGGTTCTCTCATGTTGTGTCTTATTGTGATTTTAAAATATGTGATAGTATAAACAAAATTTTATTGAAAATGAGATATCATAGTAGTCATTGATCATTCTCTGTTATTCGGTTCAGAATGCCCTGTAATTCTTTCACTCTATGCATGGCTTTATATTATTTTGGTATGTTTGATATTATTGTATTTGAAACTATGCTCAACTATAGCAGAGAAAGAGATATTTTGATAGCTACTGTTAATGTCCAGTTGTCTTATTGTAAATTGCTGTGTTGCCTATGTTGTTTTGTTCTGATATGCTTTGTTCTGCCCTTTTTTGTTTTATTCTCTTGAAAATAAAAAAAATCCTTAAAAAGAAATATAAAATACAGAAACTTGAAATTTCAAAAGATTAAAAATCTACTCGCACATGTGATCTCATTTTAGTCCAACAATAAAATATTTATTCCCAAGAGCAAAACTGTAACTAGAAGAGATGAAAAGAAAGTGCTCTAACTAGAAGAGAGGAAAGAAAGTGTTAGATCATTTAGCAGAACAGTTTACAGTCTCACTGTTTGAATGTCTACTCTATATGCTTTAATTTTGTAACTAGAACAGCTATTTCCAAGATGACAGCATGTAATTTATCATGTAGTGATTTCTTAGTGTTTTTTGTTCTCTTCTTTTTTTCCTTTGGAATTCTGTATTGTTGCTACCCTTTTTTCTGTTTTGTATTGTGGTTTGTTTTCTTTTTAAATAAAATTAAAAAAAATAAAGTCAATGGGAAGAGGCGCTGGAAAGAAAGCAACCCACTCACTAGCCACCCTGGTAAGCAGCTGTGAAATTGAGTAATAGTCTAATTTTCCCTTGACAGCGGTGCATGGGCTGAAAATCAAATGCCCCATCCCATCCCAACTGATGAATGGGCTTAAAAAGCAAACAAAGTAAAAGAAAGTGCTCTAAATGATATAACTGTATCTATGTTTAAATGTGTAGGATTAATAACCATATTACTAAGTTTTTTTTGGGTCATTGAACAGAAGTGTTTGCAGCCTCACTGTTTGAATGCCCACTTTGTATGCTTTAATTTTGTAACTTGAACAACTATTTCTAAGAGAACAATATGTAATTTACCAACTACTGATTTCTTACTGTTTAATTTTTTGAAATTCTGTATTCTTACACCTTTTTCTGTTTTGCTTTTTTTCTCTTTAAATAAAAAAATTAAAGTCAATGGGAAAGTATAACTATCCAATCCAGGCAGAATGTCAAATTATTCACAAACTTCAGGAATAAATGGAAGGGTCCCCAAAAGGACCAAGATCAACTGAGTTGTTTTTCAAAGAAAGGAATATAGAGTGCATCTTAAGAGCAGTTCTAACTACAAATTATGGCACTGTGATCAGCTACAGAAATGATGACTAAACAGTTCTTTCCTAAATCCTTACAATGTAATATGTTCACAGTCTTTAACATTGGTTATTTCCACACTGCATTCATACATAAAGTTTCTCCCCTATGTGAGTTCTTTCATGTCTTTGCCAATTACTGTGTGCAGTGAATGCCTTCCCACAGTGCATGCACACATAAGGTTTCTCCTCAGTGGGAGTTCTTTCATGCCTTTGACAATTACTGTTTTTAATGAATGCCTTTCCACATTGCTCGCACATCTACGGTTTCTCCCATGTGTGATTTCTTTCATGTCTTTTGTAAGCTTTCCTAATAGTGAATGATTTTAAACACTGCTTGCACACATAAGGTTTCTCCCCAGTATGAGTTCATTCATGCTCTTGACAATACCGCTGTGTAGTAAATGTATTCCCACATTGCTTGCACACATATAGTTTTGAACCAGTGTGATTTCCTTCATGCATACTGCAATGAGATGTTGTAGTGAATGCTTTTCCACACTGCTTGTACACATAAGGTTTCTCCCGAGTAAGAGTTCTTTGAGGCTCTTGACAATCCCTCTCTGTAGTGAATGTCTTCCTACATTGTATACACATATAAAATTTCTCCCCAGTGTGAGTTCTTTCATGTCTTTGACAATCTTTGTATGCAGTGAATGCCCTTCCACATTGCTTGCACACATAATGTTTCACTCCAGTGTGACTTCTTTCATGTTGTTGACATGCTTAGTGAGTAGTGAATGCCTTCTTACATTGTTTGCACACATAGGGTTTTAGTCCTGTGTGAATTCTTTCATGAATTTTGGAATAGCTCTTTCTAGTGAATGCTTTTCCACATTGCTTGCACAGATAAGCCTTCTCCCCAGTGTGACTTCTTTCATGTACCTGACAATATTGCTTTGTAGTGAATGTCTTTCCACATTGCTTGCACATATAATGTTTCTTCTCCACATGAATCCTTTCAAGAGTTTTACAACTTTCAGTGTTGAAGCTTTTTTCGTATTTCTCACTACCATATGATGTCTTCCCAGTGTGAGTACTTTCATAGATTTGAAAACCATGGGGGTGATGGAGGCTTTCACATTTCCCTGATCAACAATGGTCTTCTCTTCAGAGTGAGCTCTTTCACTAAATTCAGAGTAGGATTTCATGCATTGCTCATGTTGATAGGGTTTCTCCCCATTCTTTGTCCTTGCATGCTTCTGAAAGGACTGGAAATCACTGTTTTCCATGTTCATTACATTTACTTGGTTTGCCATCAAATCTCCAATACTCTTGTGCTTTCTCTCCAAGATGAGGTAAGATGGACATATTTAATGATGAGTGCACAAGAAAGGGCTCTCCACAAATGAGACTTCAGGCTAGTTTTAAAGCAGATTGATTCATGTCCACATTTCCTTCTAAAGTCCAAAGGTATATGTTTTTATGTTGACTGGAAGTTTTATATGGATACTGTGCTGCTACCTTTTCATTTCTGTAAAGAAACAAAATATTCATCATGATAAAAATATATCCATATCAAGAATTTAGCAGCACAAGTTCTGGCTTGATGCCTGCTCAGAAATTTTCAGAAAAAACTGGCTGAAAGTCCTGGAGGGTGCACACTTCCCAATGGATGATATTCACTGGGGATTTAAAATTGGTGTGGTTTTGCAATAAATAAGATCAAGTTTCATTTTAGTCATTGATTTGTGTGTATAACATATTGTTCATTTTGGAGGCCTTACCCCAACACTCTGCCCTTCTATCACTTCTTAATTTTGCTCCCTAATTTACATTTTACTATCTGATATGCCAGGAAACACTTGGTAATTCACTTTGTGTGTCACTTTTCTTGCATTTAACATTGTTCAGTAGGATTTTTTCCCCAAAAGTTATGTTTCTTGTTCCAATGAATATATATATATATATATATATATATATATATATATATATATATATCTTTATCCTCCACACAAGAGAAAGGTTCTGAAATAAAATACATTTTTAGCTTTTTCACTTCTTATTTTGAGAGAAATTTTCCAGATCACTCATCTGATATCAGGGTGAACTTCATGCAGTCACCCTGCCAGCTCAGCTTACCAGAGTATAAAAAGGTAAAACAACGTTGAGCCTATGCCACCTTCTCACTTCCGAAGAACACAGTGTCAGACACCTAGATTCTTACCAGAGCTTACACATTGTGAATTATTTCCAGAAATCACCTACTGTGAATACTCATGTAGATCCTGCTTTGAGCATAAGTATGCATGTACAACTAAGATATCATACATTGAAACGCTTTCAAAATGTGTGCTTGGAATTTTGACTGGATGAGATACAAACTTTCAGTTTTACTTTTTGATATGTATTTACTGAATATGAAATTGGTTCTGTTTTATATTCTGACCAATAATGCATAAGGGCGTTTGTAAGAATTTTAAAACATGAAAGATCACGATCCTCAAGAAGATGTTTAAAACATGAAGGATCATGATCCTCCAGAGGATGTTTGTAGCATCTATTAATACACTAGCATTTGTGTGCATTTTGAACATTTCTTTCAGGTAAGCAAATGTTTACATAATGTATATCTAATATATATATATATATATATATATATATATATATATATATATACATATGAGTTCCTACCCAAGTTAAGATTTATTCTTTTCATATATGTCTATATATAATATCTAAATGCAATTTCATATATTTTTATGATGTTGAGCATGAAAGAATGTTTTATACAAATGTATGAGATATTGTCTCTTGTTGCATGTCACTACTAACTTAGTTTCCTGATATGGAATATCTTTGTTTTCTATTATCAGATTACACAACTTCAGCCTGTATTTGTATCAGTAAAGTATACAATATTAAAGAAATGTAAGAGCCAGGTGTGGCTCTCAGCATTTGGGAGGCTGAGGTTGAGGATTGTTGCAGGTTCAAGAGCAGCCTGGGCTACAAAATGAGTTCAAGACCACCCTGAACTGCAGAGTGAGACCCTGTTTCAGAAAAAAGAAATTTAAATATGACTTCATGTGTAAAAATTACTTGTAATATTTCTGACCACACACCCTTTTGAGAAGTACTGCTTTTCCTTATGAATGCCAATTACCTCAGCATTCTTGAACAATTTCTTAAGCCTTCTTCCACATGCTGGGTGTCCCAGGTCCTTCCTGAACTGTAGTCAAAGAAATACAAACAGTCACCATATCATTATATAAAAATTAGCAGCTAGCAGTTAGAGTCATCGTATAATGTTAACAGGACAAAGATATTGTTCAAAATGTTTTTCCATTCTAATGGATCTGTATATAGCAGAACGAACCACAACTCTCCACTGAGTATATGAAAATATGATGTTATGCTTACCTATAGCATTTATATCCATCAACGTTCCCCTCATCACATCTCTGTAGAGCTTTTTTTGGGATGGATTCAGCAGATCCCACTCCTCCTTCATAAAGTTCACAGTCACTGTCTCCTAAAATATCACATACATATTTCCTGAAGAAGGTTCACACTCATACACTGAGAACTTGAACTCCTCTTGTAAAAGCTAAATTGAATTTGTTCCTTCAAAGAAAAACTCATCTCTATGTTGCTTTTCTCTGTTACAGCCCCAGCAAAACAGAAGCACTTGTTACTGGCTAGAGTCACAGAAGTTGTAGTTGCAGAATGTTTCTAAAGTGAAGCTCATAGAAGTATCCTGAAAATCACAATTTTCAAAACAAGGAAGCAGAAAAGTATCTCATGAAGGGTTGTGACAGACAATAGATTATACCTCTTTTCAAATATGATTTTTTATACAATTGAGACATTCTTTCTTATATTGCACATAAGCAGCATTCTGAAAACTGAATTTCTTTTTTTGGAAAAATATTAACTGGACAATATATAAAATACACACATTTCATTCCTTATTTACATTTGTGTGTGTCTGTGTGTGTGTGTGTGTGTGTGTGTGTGTGCATGTGTGTGTGTGTGTCATGTGTGTTTTGAGACAGGGACTTCTTACACAGTTTCAGCTGGCTTTGAGCTCATTTTGTAGCCCAGGCAGGTCTTGAATGTAAAACAATTCTGCTTCAGCATTCTAAATGCTGGGATTATAGGTGTGCAGCAACACACATGGATTTTCTTATTTACTCTTAGATTCTCATACTAGGCAAACCAAGTGATATTTCCATATGTGTGTCTACTTCACTTAACTTAACAGTGTCATCTCAAGTTACAACCATTTAGCAAGTAATTTCTCAAATTATCCTTTATGGCTGAGTAATCCTCTATTGTTAAAAAAAAAAGAAAAAAGAAAAGAAAAGAAAAACACCCATATCTTCTTCATCCATTCAACCGTGGATGAACATTTGGGCTGCTTTAAAGTTTTATCGATTGCAAACTCTGCCTGTATAAACATGAGTGTGTATATATCAGTGTGGTGTGATATTTTTAATTTGTTTGTGGAGGGACCAAGAAAGGGAATAGATGGATGCATGGACCTTCAAGATTTTGTGTTTTGAAGTTCCTGACAAAATATTCAAATGATAAGGCAACCATGGCATTATAGGGGAAGAAAGAAGGGACAAGTAAAAAGGCATAGGAAGATTAAAAATGAACAGTTTTATAAAAAAGAGGGGAAGAGTATCTGAGGGGAAGCAAGGAAGGTGGAAGAAAAGGAAGTAACATGTACAGGTACAAATTAACAAGGTGAATGTTATTAGTATGTAGCAGTAAAAAAAGAAAAGAAAGAAGGTTTATGAATAATATTAAAATACCAATGGAAAACCAGTATTCTTGGAGCAAGCCTATGGATAATCAAATAAGAGTTCAGTGACATTAACTTACAGAATAGAGATGCCAAATGATCACCCTGCATTCACATAAAAGAAACCCTACCACTGTCTGAGTTAATGAGGGGAACGATATGTAGAATATATATGAAACATATTAAAAATGAAGACATCACAAAGTGAATAGGCATTAATTACAAAAGGGAAACTTCAGCCAGGTCTGATGATAACTGCCTGCATTCCCAGGACTGGGGTGCCTGCTGTGCAAGGATTTCCATGACTCTGATGACTGCCAGGAGTTCAAAGTCCTGCCCCAGCAAGGAGGTAACTTCAAGGCCACTCAAGATTTGAAAAGGAGACCCTGAGAGGGACAAACCCCATTAAAGGAAAACTGAAAAAAAATCTGTGCCACTAGCAAGTCACTCAGTTGCTTCGTTCAAAAATGACAACTGTACAGTGTAACACCTGTGAACAAATGGACTTGATAGATGTATACAGAGTGTTCCATCCAACAACATCAGAATACACCTTCTTCTCAGCAGTACATGGGACATTCTCTAAAATAGACCATATACTAGCCCACAGAACATACTTAAGTAAATGCCGAAGAATTGAAATTATCCCATGCATGCTATCGGATCATAGTGCTGTAAAACTAGAAACTAATGGTAAAAGAAATTGCAAAAAACCTGCAAACACATGGAAACTGAATAATACACTCCTGAGCAATCAGTGGGTCACAGAGGAAATTAAAGAAGAAATTAAACAATATTTACAAGTAAATGAAAATACAGACACAACTTACCGGATTTTGTGGGATGCAATGAAAGCAGTCCTGAGAGGAAAATTTATTGCATTGAGTTCCCAC
>PVJX010046596.1:0-12224 GCA_004027295.1 Dolichotis patagonum | reverse complement strand
ACTAGCTCCTCCCTTCTGGGCCAGTCAACCTTTCAGGCCTTCACTGCATCAGTGTGTACTGATCTCAGGGAAGTAATATTGTAACAACTCACTGGGTCCCTGCCAGGGATGCTCCTAGTCCAAGCAGGTTCCACCAATCCGCTCAGTGAGGGGAGCAACCAGCTGAAGCCACTTCCTTATGGAGTTAGGGCTATCCTGCCCAAATCCAACATGTCATCCAGTCAGTTTCCCCTTTCCCATGGGAGGGTCTTATTCCCATCACTCACCACGTGTTGATGCCCATCCCCGAGAACTGCAGGGCTCCCCGACCTCTGACTTCAGCGCAGCTGTGGTGGGAATTCATGGTGCCTCTGGGTGTGTCGAGTGCAGAGCCAGTCCCAGCAAGCTGCATGCAGGGCTGTTCAGCTCTGCGCTCTGGTGGCTCAAACCAGTGGCTTCAGTGCGGATCGCTTGTTCAGGTCGGGCAGGAATTTAGGCGGCTCGAGGAGGGCGCCGTGCTCACTGATCTTAGCTTCTCTAATGGTAGTCCCAGGACCTCATATTTGAGCGGTTTTTTGCACTTTAGTTTTTTCCTGGGTTGTGAGAGTCCATTTCTATTTGTTTGGGTCTCTCCAGGGTGTTTTATTCTGGCATTTGAGCTGTCTCTCTCAGAGAGGGTCTCTCTCCTGCTACCTACCAATCCGCCATCTTGTCTTCAATCTCGCTGGTTTTATTGATGACCAATAAAATAACTTTTAGAAATTTTATGGATGTTACTAAAATTAATGATTATATAATGTAGAATTCATAAATGATTATATAATATATTAATGATTATATAATGTAGAATTCATAAAATAAAACCACAATCTATATCACCAAAATATACACAGAAGTAACTCAAAGAAAGATAAAAATTAAATTACTGCATATGAATCTACCTAAAATCTTACCAATACTTCTACTACACAGAGTCCAAAGTTTAAGGGCATTTTTAAATTCCAGAAGTTTTGTATTTTATAAAATAAGACATTTTAATTAGTGTTTCACTTAAATATTTTTATGTATATGCCACACATTGAGCTATTTATAGCATGATCCAGTTTATACTACAAGGAAAAACTGCCTCAGTTTTAAAAACTCCAGAACAAAGCACCCACAAAACTGGTCACACTGAAAACTGAAGAGGAGAACAATGCACAGAACAGCACGGATATCCAGCCCATATTAGAAAAACAGAGCCCCAAAAAAGTGAGTAAAATTAATAACTTGTTCTTCAAAAGAATACACAAAATAGACAAACTCTTAGTCAAATTTGCCAAAAAAGGAAGGAGATAGTCATATCAAAGCAATTAAAAATGAAAAAAGCAAAATCACAACAGACACTGTCAAAATATAAAGATTATTAATAGCTACTCCAAAATCCCATTTTTCCCAAAATTGAAGAATCTAAAAAAAATAGGTCTAAAAGAATCTAAAAGAAATAAAACAAAGCATTATGACAACTATTGCTGATTTAATATCATTCTTCTTAGAAGTCCTACCATGCTTCTTTTGTTCTACTACCATTGGTTCTATCTATCACATTGTGTCTTATTGGAATTTGAATATGTGTGATAGTTTGAACAAAATTTTTTATCAAAAATGAGATATTATAGTACCCATTGATCATTTTCTGTTGTTCAGTTCAGAAAGCCCCGTAATTCTTTCACTCTATGCATGGCTTTATACTATTGTGTTATGTTTGATATTTTTGTATTTGAAACTATGCTCAACTATAGCAGAGTAAGAGATATGGTGTTAGCTACTGTTGATGTCCAGTTGTCTTAATGTACTGTGTTGCCTATGTTGTCCTGTTCTGATCTGCTCTGTACTGCCCTCTTTTGCTATATTCTCTTTCAAATAAAAATTTTAAAAAAACAGAAATAGATTCTTAAAGAAACTGAAAAAAAACACATAAAAACTCTAAAACAGTCCCATAATAAGGAATGGAATTAAGGAGTAATTTAAAAAAAAAATACTGAATAATAAAAGCCCAGAACCCATAGAGGGCATAGTGGCACACTCTTATAATCCCAGCACTCAGGAGACTGAAGCAGGAGATTACCCTGAGTTCAAGGCAAGCCTGGGCTACACAATGAGTTCAAGACCACACTGAAATACATAGAAAGAACCTGACTTGAAAACAAAACAAGAAAAGAACCCAATAGATGCACTACTGAATTCTATGAGCACTTCCAGGAAGTTAGAACACCAATATTTCTCAAGCTCATTATGGAAATTTAAAGGGAAGGAGTATGGCCAAACTAATCCTTGGAAGCTAGCATTATCTTGATTCCAAAAACAGACGACTCAACTAAGAAACAGAACTACAAGCCAATTTTTTAAATGAACATAGGCACAAAAATTCTCTACCAGAACCTGAGAAACAGAATACAACAAATCATTAGGAGTCATATTTCATGACCAACTAGACTGTATCACAGAGATACAAGCATGTTTTAACATATGCAAATCAATAAATAAAAGATATCATATAAACAGAAGCAAGGACAAAACTCAAATGACCATTTCAATAGAACAGAAAAAAGCCAGTGATGAGAAGCAACATTAATTTATGATAAAAATACCCCATGACAATAGATATAGAAGGAATTTATTGAATTCTAATGAAATACACTTGTAACAAACCTACTGCCAACATCATATTAAACATAGAAAAACTGGAAATTTTATCTGTAAAACCAGGAGCAAGACAAAAATTTCTACCATTATCATTCCTGTTTAATATGGTACTTAAAACTTTAGCTAGGGCAATCAAGCAAAAGAAAAATAAGACAGGCACGTATAAGAAAGGTAGAATTTGAACTATCTTATTAGTTTAAAACATAATCTTTTACATAGAAGAACCCTAGAACTAATAAACAAATTCAGAAAAATAGCAAGATACAAAAACCAATGCACAAATATCAGTAGCATTTCTGTACACCAGTTATTCACTGTCTTGGAAATTACTTTCAAAATAACCTCAGCAAAAATTAAACACCCAGTAGTTAACAGAAGCAAGGAGTGAAAGATTTTTACAGTGAAAACTGTGGTGCTGGTACTGTGCTTTAGAAATAGAGATGAAAGAGGTAATCCTGTAATGGAAAGATACTCCCTGTTCCTGTTTGCACAGAATCAATACTGTCATAATGTGGGTACTACTAAAACTGACATATAAACTGAATGAAATTTCAATCAAAATGCTTTCTCTCATAACTAGAAAAAACAGTCTTGAAATTTATATGGAACCACAAGAAACCCAGAATAAAAAGCAATTCTGAACAACAAAAGGAGACCATAGGATATCACAATCCCAGATTTCAATTTACATTAAAAACTACAATGATTTTTTAAAAAGCATGGTACTGGCACAAAACCAGACATGTAGGTCAGCACAACAGAATAGAAGATGCAGAAACAACCCCAAATATATTTGGTAGTCTGACCTTTGACCAAAAATGTCATAAACATATTGGAGGAAAGATAGTCTCTTCAATAGGTACTTCTGTTTCCACTAGTTGCATACATACAGAAGATTGAATCTAGATCTGTATCTTTCACCATTTATTAAACTAAAATCAATATAAATCAAATAATGAAATATTAAAATAGTAATACGCAATCTGCTATAAAATAGGTAAATCTCTTGCAGATATAGGCATAAGCAAGGATTTTTGAACAGAACCCCAAATGCACAAGAAATAAGTTCATGGATTAACAAATGGGATTATGCTAAATTGACAGGAAAAGAAACAGCAAATAGAGTAAAAATATAAACTATATAATAAGAAAAAAAACTGTCAGTTATTCCTCAGAGGACTAATCCCCACAAAATAAAATACCCAATCAAAACATGGGGAATTAAAATGAATAAATGCTTCTCAGAGGAACTACAATTGCCTATAAATACATGAAAAAAGTTGACCATCATAGGAATGCAAATGTAAACAAAATTAAGAAGTCACACCACTCTGGAACAAATGACAATAAAATAACAAATCCTGGTGAAACTGTAGGAAAAAATGAATCCATGTATGGTACTAGTAGGAATGTAATCTAGTAAAATCATCATGTAAATCATTATGGAGATTATTTGGAAAGCTAAAAATAGAAATCTCATTCACTCTAGCTGTTCCCTTCCTCAGTATGTACTATGGTTTGTAGCTAGATGTCCTGCGGGTCTCATGTAATCATGGGAGGCAGGCTTGTCAGAGGTAGCAGAATGTAGAATTTCTGATTGATTCATGCTCCAAGGCTGGGATTAAGAGTGTTAATGCTACACCTGTTCTAAGGTGGGTAGCCTGGAAATAATGCAAAGGACAGAAAGAGGCTTGTCACTTCTTTCTATATTATGTTCTCTCTCTCTCTCTCTCTCTCTCTCTCTCTCTCTCTCTCTCTCTCTCTCTCTCTCTGTCTCCCTCTCTCTCTTTCTTTCTGGTGCCATTAACAGTTGCCCCTCTACGATATCCATCCTGTTTGTAGTTAGGGGATGATGGATTGAAACCTCTACAACTTTGAGCTAAATAAACATTTACCCTTTTAACTTTGGATGTCTGGTATTTTGTTTCAGCAATGAAAAAATTAAATAAGACAGTATCTTCCCAAACAGTTGAAGACATTATATTACAGTGATGTATGCATACCAATGTTTGTGCCAGTACAACTCATAATAGCTAAATCTTGAAAATAGTCTAATGTATACCAACATATGAAAGGATAAGGAAAGCTATGCATTTACATGTAAATCATATGTATATTTTATATTCTTGTTATGGATTAAAAACTGGTGGTCAACTTAACACCAGCTGAATCAAATCAGCATGGTGCTGAGTGTAGATAGCCCACCTGAGGACTGTTGCCAGCATAAATAGAGATGTAGAGAAGAGGTAGGCCTTGTGGATTCTCCTAAGTATTGCTGTTTTGAGCTGTTGGTTCTCCTGGAGGAACTCATCATGACTAGCTTCCCCAGTATGAATTCGACCACTGTCATTGGTGGAGCTCAGGACCTTGTTAGTGAGCGTGTCTGTGATTCACTTTGGGGGAGCTCTGGTCCTTACATGGAGCAATCACGTCCTGGCTCTGGAGAGGAAGATATGTGCCATTTAATCTCCAGGGGACACTTGTCATGCTGGCTTTCTGGCATGTACTTGACTGTTCTTATCATCGAGGAGCTTGGGACCTCCATGTTGCTGAGGATGACTCTGACACTTTTCGGGGCAGCCCTTGTTTTATTTTGAGCATGACTTCTCAGCTCCAGTGCAGAACCCTCAACCTACCATCACAGCTCCTTCACCATGCTGGCATAGACTTTCTAGCTTCCACCGCTGACCTTTGGACCTTCCCAGTACAGATCCGTAAAACAGACTGGTGTGAATTCTTCTCGTGGGCTCTAGACCTCCAGCTGGACTCGTGGGAGGAACTGTCATGGACTCTAGGTCTTCATCTAGACTCATGTATGATATTGCTGTGGGATCCAAGCCCTTGGATGAATATTCCAGGTCTTTAGTGTTGTGGACAGATATCCTGCACTTTCTTGTGTTTAACTGTGTGTGACCATCGTAAAATACTACTATAAATTCTGTGTCTTGATTCTAATTGTTCTCCTCACAACCATGGCTACAACAACTCCCTTCCGTAAAGAAGAATAAATATGCATAATTTGTAGAATATTAAATCCACCTTGAGACCATAATGTTAAGTGAAATAAATCAAATTCATGAGCACACATTGTATGGTTTCTATTATATAAGAGGCACAAAGGATAAATAAAAAGGAAAATAAAAGTTAGATAATATGAAATAAGAGATAGATCTTTTACAAGGAGAAAGGAGGATTAGAAGTAAATGGAGAAAGGAGAGAAGGCAAGGGGAAGTAAAATGAGTGTGTACTTAACTCCTTCCCATAATGAAACCAAGCATATGTGAAGCAAACATTTACTAACATTAAAAATAATTTCTTGTAGTTTTTAAAAATGAACAATACAGTATAATTAGTGTTATTCACCAATCAAGGAATACAAGAGACATAATTCTTTCAGTAATCTTTGTTCAGATATAAAGAGCTAGTATGTAAAAAAATGAGAATTATAATTTAAGAGTATTCAAAAAAGTATGAGGAATTCAGATAAAGGAATGATCAGTATTATCTTCATGGAAAAATTAAGAATTGAGCAGGACTTTGGAATGTGGTAGAAAAATTCTTGCTGTTACATTTATTAAAATGAAAACATGGGAAAAAACTATTTATGAA
Organism: Dolichotis patagonum; assembly: GCA_004027295.1. Lineage (NCBI taxonomy): Eukaryota > Metazoa > Chordata > Mammalia > Rodentia > Caviidae > Dolichotis > Dolichotis patagonum. The sequence continues at coordinate 5,951 of PVJX010046596.1, read as the reverse complement.
GAATCTCTCCATATTGAAATATATTAAGTCCTAGCGATTAATGGAAAATGATAGTGGTTTTAACAAAAATGTGTATACCAGACTTTAGAACTTAAAGGCATGAAGAATTTATGATACTTCAAGTCACTGGGAGTCTTTCTATCAATGATACACAGCAGTGCTATGTGTGGGATACAGTGACCGAGGCATGGGTGACGTGACATTATGAATGGGAGAGTCCCACATGCAAGGAGGGATTGTGTTCCAACTATCTTCCTGGAGAAAATATGAACTGAGAAACTAGGAATTAAACAGGAGGTTAGAATGTCTTTCACCTCTAAATGAATAAAATTGATGGATGCAAGGACTAGGATAAAAACCAGAAACACGTCCGATTAAACTTCTAGATCTAACCAGTAATTTATAAATGTATAGAGTATAAGAAATGTGAATTAAATTATTCCATAGAAAAATGACTTTCTTTGAATTAAAACTTACTCAAAGATTAATAATTTTTATCCATAAAGTGGGATCATCTGTGAATTTTAAAAATAAATTTTGATAGATCAAAAATTTTAATGTAGTTAGTATGTTAATAAAACAGGTTTATACAAATGTTCACAATTGCTGAAATGGTACATTGAGTACATGAAAATTCATTGCATATTTTCTTTACATATGCGTTAATTTTAACATATCACAAATAGTTCTCATTGTACTAAACAGGACAGTTATCTTCATTTTTAAAATCATTTCCACACTGTGATTCACTTTGAGATCTAACATCTGGTTTCAATCTCTCAGAAATAGTTCTCCACAGAAAAACAGAGATTTCATCTCTTATTGTGCAAGTTGTCTAAAAATACTAAAACTTTGCACATAATATAATAAGTACAATACTGAAACTTAAGTATATAGTATTTTAGAATACATTGGATACAAAGCCAAAAAATAACAATTGGACAGGAAATATCCTTAGAAAACTTTACTTACATTTGCAGTTTTTACAGTAAGCAAAAAATGTTCAGAAATTACTTTTCTGGACATTATTGTATCAATATAAATTTCAAATTAATTTGTTTAAGAATACTATACTATATTTTGAATACTGAAAATTCAAGCTCATTATGCTGCATTTGCAAAATACACTGAGGTCAAACCATCTAATGTTTCTAGTACATGGTGATATAATTGCTAGTAATTTCGTAGTCACATGATTAGGAATGAAGCACCCCCAAAGAACAATATTTGGTGCACCTACTACATCTAGATACAATAAGAATTCTAAATAATATTTTAAAGATTTCTACACCATTAACTATGTGACCGGTGAATTCTACACTCCAGATAATGTCATTTGGTTACCTAATCCAGGTAAGCATACTTAATAACACTTAGATGGGTTCTTTACAGCGACATTATGAATAAGACCAGTAAACTCCAGTTCTCTCCTTTAATCTGAATAATTAATGCATATACTTTGTGGATTTTGTATTAGGTGACTTCAGCATTTTTCCTGGGATATAGCAATAGGGTACTTTTCACTTTTTCTGCCCAGAAACACATCTAAATTTTGGGATAATTAACTGCATTGGAGTTAAAGCCTAAATGAAAAAGCGCTAAACCAATTGATTTTATTAAATGTGTATTTTTTACCACTTAGTGTCTAATTCAGTATTCGCTTTTTAAAAATTGACTGTTCCTTTCAGAACAGCTTCATATCTGTAGAGAAAGTGTGAAGGTAATAAGGTTTCCAGATATTACAAACTTAGCTCCCCCCATAATTGGCATCGGTACTGCCCATTTTCAGTACATCAGTGGGACACATTTTTCTCATATTTCCATTACATGTGATCCAGAACTCTTAGTATCAATGTGACCTTGAGAGTCTGACAAAGTGGACATAAATACTCTGTCATCAAATTATTCTCCACGGGAGTTTTGCTCATCTTCTGGTATTTTATTTATTTATTTAACCACTTATTATAGCAATGTTGGCTCATGATTGTTTGTTATCTGTTTTAGATGATAACCCAATATTATATTTTACATTCTGTTTCTAGTTTTGGACATTGGGGGGCTTTCTCAATTATCCTGGTAAATTTTAGATTAATGGATTTTATTGGTACACTCTAGAATACATAGTGATCATAAGGAATCATAGGGAATTTGTATCTGTACATGATATAACTTAATTCTTTTTTTTCCAATTCCCCTACCCTCCCTTCAACCCCTCTTACCCTACATATTTACAAAAGTTTTGTTTCCATTTTTCCCTCTTTTTCCATTTTTCTTTTCCCTTCCCTTCCTCCTTCCATCTTAGTTACTGGGATATAGCAATAGGATACTTTTCACTTTTTCTGCCCAGAAACACATTTGAAAATTTTCTTCCTATATCACAATATCTATTACACATTTCAGTCCTTATTTACACTTTTTGTTTTTCAAACCAGAGAAACACTGCAATATTTTCATGTGTGCATGATTTATTTCATTTAAGAGTATGGTTTCTAGGTATATTCATCTACTCACAAACATCTCAAATTATCCTTATGACCGAGTAGTACTCCATTGTATAAAAAATCACATCTTCATCTATTCATAGGTAGATGATATGAGCTGTTTCCAAGATTTAGCTATTATCAACAGTGTCTGCTATAAACATAGGTGTGCATAGATCACTGTGATGTGATGCTTTTAATTCTTTGTGCAAGATACTAAAAAGGTGAAATGAAACTTCTAGTCTTAGTTTTTTTGAAAATCTCTGCACTGATTTCCACAAAAGTTGCACAATTTCCTTACCATTGTGACTCTGCAATATGCTTTAATTCTTGGAATATATTCTAGTTCTTATTATCCTATCGCAGTATAGATTTGACCATTTTGTTGGTGAACAGTATTAAAAATTAAGATCTAAGTAGCAGCCATGTGGGACACTGGTTACTGGGTTGTCATTGCTCTAATCCCTCACCTGAGATCATAGAAGTGTTTGTGCACATACAAAACCTTGCACATACACAGACTACAAATATGACTTTTCATGTACACGTTTCTGTTCTCATTAAGCCTGACATGAGTTCATATTGCTGTCTCCATGTCTAGTGTCACTTTAGAGATCATTCTAGACTTTTACTGCCTGTCGAAACCTCCAGGACCCACAGAGACAGTGACAATCATACGCCATCCTTTTCTTTATTGTTCAGTTCCTACACTGAAATGTGAAGGCATCAGTGCTGATAACCTTTTCCTGCATGGAGAATGAATCAATGAATCAGAATTCAGTGCTTGAAAGGTTTTTTTCTTTTTGTTCTTTTTGGCCTTTACAGATACTATTCTGTTAAAAGAGACCCTTTACTGCTATTGTCTTCAGTGAAATTATACATATTTTTAAATTCTGCATTCTATGTTGAGATCCCCTAGGTTCCTAAGTATATCGTGTGTGTGTGTGTGTGTGTGTGTGTGTGTGTTCATGCATGTCTGTTCATGCTCATATATGTGCATATGTCATAAATTAAAAGTTTCCATTGTTTTAAAATTCTATCATTCTCCCTACCATATACCATTTAAAACAAATAGCGCAAAGGATTATTATCCACATTTTCTTACAGATTATTGAAATTATGGTTTTGTACAGGAACCTTTTCATCCTATAAAATTTAGGTTTATTTTACTCTTAAACATTGTATGTCCAGAGTTTATTTGCACTAAAACAAATTATTCTAATTTTAAAAAAATCTTTCAATATTATTATCAATTATTATAAATGTTATTTTTGTTTAGATTTCTTATTTTAAGCATATAATTATTTTAGACAGTTTAAAAGTTTCATTTTTTCCAAAAGAATTCCTTATGTAATTTTCTTCACATTTTTATCTTTGTTATAATTCATAATCCTCGTATTACTTAAAACAATTTTAATGTTGCCTAACTGGAAGATTTTTTAAAAACAATTTTTAATTAGATGTCTATTGGGTCTTAAATCATTTTTATGTAATAAAACATAAAATAGGCTATCACAAACTTTCTGATGGATCATTTGATCTTGTATTATAGGAAATACGGTATAGCACAGAAAAGAACTCCATATAAGTTTAATACTCAGCCTTGCCCTTTACATAACCAATATCTAAGTATTTTTGTAGGGGAAAGACAGTTCAAAATATAAGAAGGCAGAGGCCATACTTCTAGAGTGAGGAATAAAGAACTCTACTCAAATCCATTCTTCAATAAAAGTAAACAGAAACTGGCAGAAATTATCAAAGCAAACCTTTTGAAATATGTGAAATTAATTAAAGTTTTGCAATTGAATCTTTTTCCAATTCTCCTCTCTCCACTTCTACACTGAATTTTTAAACCAATAGCCTCATAATCACAGAGTGCTTGTGAGTAGCTTAGCAACCACTGGAAGTAGAAGAATGAGACTATAGCTTCTAAGCAGTTTGAGGAAGATTATTACTTGGCCCATTTATCATCTCCCTGAAAACTTCCATTTTCATGACTTAGCTTTATCTAAACTAAGTAATCTTGTTCTTTATGCACGATGATGTGTCTAGGTTGAAATTATCATAATTTTTATAGCCGCCATTGGTAATGACATGTTTAGACTAATGACAAACTGATCAACACCACAGTGGGGAAAGTGGATGACACAATATTCACAGAGGCCAGTGACTACCCTGTTCTTGGGGTGTAAGAACCAAAACAACTAATTAGTATGTTACAGAATAAGCACAGAAAAGTCCAGAAAAGAAACAATAACAACAAAAGCACCAGCAATGACAAACAGTGGGGAAAAAAATCTAATCCATACTATTACTACAAAGTATTATGTAAAATGCCCAGTTTTCAAAGGGAAAAATTATCCTTAAAAATGGAAAGGTTTGATACAGTCATAAGGAGGAAAATGTAGTCGATAGACACTGTCCCAAAGAAATTGAAATGTTTGACTCATTAGACAGACTTTGCCAGCCTTTATACACATGCTCCGTAACTAAAGGAAACACAGTTGAAGAGGTAAAGAAAGCTCTGAGAATATCTCATTATCCACATAGAGCTCCAGACTCGGAACAAGATCAATAGAGACTATCTGAAAAATGAAATAGTAACCAGCTTCTCAAATTTGATGGAAAAACATCTGCATAGCCAAGAAGCCCCAAGACTCTAAGTAGGATATTCTCAAAAATCCACAACTGGGAAAATTGTAAACAAAATACCAAGAAACAAAGTGAAGGAAGGAATCTTGAAAGTAGCCTAGAAATAGAGTCATCTCACACGAAGAGGTCCACTGTAAGGCTAACATGGGCCTCACCCTAAAAAAGGCCAAAGAATAAACAGTTACGTGCATAGAGTCCCCCAAGAAAAAAATAAAGGCAAGGTGCTTTCACTTGCAGCTACTGAAGTATCCTTTAAAAAGCAGAGGAAATTAAAGCATTCAGAGATATAAAAATAAACTTAAAAATTGAAAAAACAATGTTTCTGGCAGACCTCAAGTACAAGAGACGTTTGTAAGTCATAAGATATTGTGTAGTCTGATATTAAAACATACTAGATGGTGATTTCCAGCCATATACAGGAGTGAACAGTAACAGTAAGATAAATGTATAAGCAATTAAAAGAAAATATAAGCATATTTGTCCTTCAAAAATATGTTTTTCTTTAATTTCATATCAAAGGTACCTGATTAGAGATTGGCTTATGAGTAAAAATGTTAACTTGTATAGCAAAAGTAGCACAGTGAAGAAAGTAAGAACCAACACTATTTTGCTGGAAAGTTCCAGTGCACTGTTAAAATTGTGCTAGCATTAATCTAAAGTAAACTGTTTTAAGATAGTAATGATAGTACTTGGGGAAGCTGGTAGAAAGCAATTCACATAGTAAAAGAGACAATAAGGATATTCTTAAAAAATTTCAACTGCCATAGAAATGGAGGTCATGAGAAAAAACAGCAACCAAGAATTGATATACTAAAAAAA
>PVJX010046595.1:0-12230 GCA_004027295.1 Dolichotis patagonum | reverse complement strand
ATGTTGCCTATTACTGTTGTCCTGGTGACCTGCTGTGATGTTCTGTGCCAGTTTCACTATACTGTCTCTATTGGCTTTATTCCATCCTGTTTTTTTGTAACTGTTTGCAGCCTCACTGTGTGTTCACTTTGTATGCCTTAATTTTGTAACATGAACAGCTATTTCTGAGAGGACAGTATGTGATTGGTCAACTAGTGATTTATGGGGTTTTTTTTTTTTGAGATTTTGTATTGTTTCTACCCTTTTTTCTGTATTGCTTTTTTTTCTCTTTAAATAAAATTTTAAAAAAATTAAAAAAGAAAGAGAAGTCTGCCTTGATTTTGATGGGTTTTCCTTTATAGGTGATCTGTTTATTTTCTCTGATGGCTTTTAATATTCTGTTCTTATATTGAATTTCTGGGATCTTGATTATTATGTGTCTGGTATAGCTCTGTTTTGGTGGTAGGTGGCTGGAATTCTGTATGCTTCATACCTCTGCATATCATTTCTTTTTTCTATGCTTGGGAAATTTTCCTTAATAATTTCTGTGAATAGCCTTTGTAATTCCTCTGTTTTGACTCCTGCTTCTTCATTCACATACTTTATTCTTAAGTTATAAATCCTCTTGTCGTCTTCCAGTCTTCGTATATTTACTGCCTGCTCCCTTGTTATTTTTAAGAGATCTTCCCTTTCGTGATCACACATTGCAAGCCTGTGCTCAATTTTTGATAGTCTATCTTTGGTTTCTTTCAAGCAGTTTTGCCAGCTTTCTATGGAGTCTTTAGTTTCCTGATAATCTCTTTGAATCTGCTTCATGAATTCTAGGTGTTTTTTGTATTCTTCATTAAATTTTTCTCTCCTTTTGTGTTCCTCCATTGTTCTGTCTGTGTCTTCTTGAGAGGTGCCCAGCCTTTCTTTTATTAATCTACTTATCTCTTATTTAATTTGAATTAATATTTCAGTTTTGGTCCCACTTAGGAGGTCCTGAAGTTATCTCTGTTTGTCTGCTAATGCTGTGTTTGATGTTGTGTTTTTGCTGCCCTCAATCTCTTTTGTATTTACCTCTACTGGATCAATGTTCTCAGGGTGGGGGGCTGGTGTTTTTTTCTAATTTATCTTTTTTCTAGATCAGGGCTCAGCAAACTTTTTGTAAAAGCCATATATAAAACATTTTTAGCTTTTTGAGCTGTATAGTTACTCCTGAAATTACTTAACTCTGACATTTTAGCACTAAATCACTCACAATAGGTAAACTCATGTAGGTAAACTCATGGATTTTGCTGTGTTTCAATAAAACTTGATTTTTAAAACCAAGTAACAGGATCGTTTTGGACATAAGTGAAAATTTCAACAAACGTGCAAATAACAGCTTTCTCTTGTATTGTGACTCATTCCCTTTCAAACTGCTTAATGTCACAAGAGCTATGTTCTTTGTGGTCTAGTTTCTGAATGGTATCACATGCCATAAGCATAGTTCTACAACCAAAAAATTTTAAGAATTCCATTATTCTTACTTTTTGGGGGGTCAAATGCTATTTTATGCCATCTATTTAATAACTGAAAAGATACTTCTTATACTATTGCTGTCCTTTAGTGTCATTCCTCAGTTTCCCATGACATTATTTTATTTTGAAGAGAATAAAACCAAATGAGACAAAACAAGAGTCAATCAAAACAAAAGGATCAACATGGTACAAACAAAATACAAGGAGATAAATAGTGGCTACCATAATGCCTCTTGTTATCTTCAAAAAATTGCCCATATCATCAGGCATAATAAAGTCAAACAAAACAGTACAGAACAAAACTAATAAAAACAAAACAATGGAGACAAATAGGACTTCAAAAAAGATAATAGTAAAACCATAGTGGGTATCATAGTGCATCTTATTGTCTTCAAAGTAGTTGCCTATACCATCAGACTTGATACTATCAAACAAAACAATAAAATAAAATCAGCCAAAACAAAACAATGAAAGCAATACAGGGCTTCAAATCAAGCTAATAGGAAATAAAAAAATGATTACCATAATATATCCAGCTATCTTTGGAATAGCTGTCCATGCCATCAAATCTAATACAAGTAGACAAACTGAAACAGAATAAAACCAAACTAAATAGAACAATGAAAACAATATGGATTTCAAATCATGATAATAGATTAACAATGGCCACTACCTTTACTTTTTAGACAATTCCTCCCCCTTCACTTTCACAGAATATATTGTACATTTTGGATCCCACTAACTTCTTTAGTTTTTATATTAGAGAGGCAACCTGCTATTCACCTAAGTGACTCGGAACCTTTTTACCCCTGAGCATGATCTCAAGTTGTATCCATTTACCTACAAGAGCCCAAGATTGTCTTTCTTTATAGCTGAGTAGTTTTCCATTGTATAAAAGTGTCATGGCTTTCTAACCAATCTGCAGCTAATGGGCAAGCTGTCTTCTTTTTTTTTTCTGGTTCCCTGTCACATACATCATTGTTTTCTCATCACTGACTTTCAGTTTATACACCCCTGTTTGGCTTAAATGTATTTCTTATATAAAGCATATTGATGGACCCTGTCTCCTGATCCACTGCCTGTGTTTCTTTTTATTGGTGAATTGAGGTCATCAGTATTAGTGATTTTAGCCAAACTTATCTGCCTCATCTCTGCTATGCTATTTTTCTGCCATTGGTTGCTTACTTTTCCCCTTCATTCCAATGTCTGCCCCATTCAGTGAGCCCCTCTTCTGCGATTTATGAAACCATGGTCTTTTTTCTTTCCTTCGAGGATGTCCTGAAGCATTTTTTGTAGGGTTGATTTGGTCGTCATGAATTCCTTCAGGTCTTTGTCATGGAAGTATCTTGTTTCTCCATTAATTTTGAAAGATAGTTTTGCAGGGTCCATCAATCTGGGTTGGAGGTTATTTTCTTTCAGGACTTGGAATACTTCACTTCAAGCTCTTCTGGATTTGATGGTTTGTGTCAAGAAGTCTGTCATGATTCTGATGGGTTTTCCTTTATAGGTGATCTGTTTCTTTTCTCTGACAGCTTTTAATATTGTGTTCTTATGTTGAGTTTTGGGATCTTGATTATTATATGTCTGTGTGTAGATCTATTTTGCTTATAGCTGGCTGGAGTTCTGTATGCCTCACTTATCTGAATATCATTTCCTTTTCCTATGCTTGGAAAGTTTTCTTTAATTATTTCTGTAAATAGCCTTTGTGTTTCATTGGTGTTTACCCCTGCTTTTTCACTCACATTTTTTATTCTTAAATTATACTTCTTTGTGTCATGTTGTAGCCTTTGTATTTCCTTATTTTTAAGAGATCTTTCCTTTCATGATCGCAAGCTGCAAACCTGTCTTCAAGGTTTGATAGTCTCTCTTTAGTTTCTTTTCAAGCAGTTTTGCCAGCTTTCAATGGAGTTTTTAATTTCCTGGTAATCTTGTTGTATCTGTTTCATGTATTCTATGTCTTTTTTATATTCTTCATTAAAGGTTTCCCTCATTTGCTTACACTCCTCTATTCTTCCATCTGTGTCTTCTTTAGAGGTGCTTAGCAATTCTTTTATTATGTTTCTTATTTCTTCTTTTACCTGAGATAGTATTTCTGTTCTAATTTCTTTTATAGTCTCCTGAAGTTGTTTCTTTATTTCAGTTGCTGTTGCTTCAGAAACTTCAGGTGTGCAACTCCTGATCTCTTCTGTGTTTACCTCTCCTGGGCCAGTATTGCTTGCATTGGAGGCCAGAGACTGCCTTTTGTTTCTTCCTCTTGTCGTGTTCCTGGTTTCTTCTGGACAAGTGGATAATGGTGTCCCCGGCACTTCCTGTGTTGGCTACAATTTCTCTGAAGCAAGACTGTTTGCTTTTTCTATCCCATGTTGGCTAGGGATATCTGGTAGTGACCATTGGGTATGCTGGTATAGGGCTTTTGCTTCTTTTCCCAGCCCGCTTTGGCTCACCGGTGGTTGCTGGAGTACAAGCAGGGGTGGGGCAGGCTGCTGCCTCCCTTCCAGGCTGGCTAACAGCAGGGAACATGCAGGGGGGAAGAGCTGGTTGGGGATGGCTTTAGGGAAACCTCAATGATTGCTGTTGGAATGTGCACAGGGATGGGACTCAGTCCAAGCAATTTCCACCAGTCTGCTCTGAGCTGGGAGTGGCTGAATGAACCGGGCTGCAATTCTGGCTCTGAGATTATCCTGCCTGACTCCAAAATGGCCCCAGCCAATCACCCACTCCCGCGGGAGGACTGAGTCGCCCACACTCACTGCCAGCCAGTGCAGTTCTCTGGCCAGTGCAGAACTGTTCTCCGAAGTTCACTGTTCCCCTCTGCCACTGTGTCTACCTGCAGAGGCCTTTGGGCTTGCCAGCCACCAGCTTCACTGTGAGCATGTGTCCCCAGATTTCAACAGTGCTTCTCGCAAGTTGGTTCTGGCTCCGGATGAAAGTGCTACCAGCTATTGCCTTCTCCTGTTTAAGTCTTTCTTTTTTTTATTCTCTCTGTGGGCTTCTATTCTCACTTTAGGGTCTTCCTGGGTCGAGGGGACCCACTTCCTTCCTTCTTGTCTTCCCAACAATTCTATATTCCAGCATCTGGACTGTTTCTCTCAGAGAGGTTGTTTACTCTGCTGCTTACTGTTCCACCATCTTCCTGGACTCCCTATTCTTCCATTTTAGAGCCTCTTAGTTGTCAAAATGCTTCCTCCAAAACCCCTTCTTACACAGTGAATCGGCACAATTTCTCCTTTGACACATGAGAAGAACAGCACTGTTAATTCAGTGAAGGTGCTCTGTCCTTAGCCTAGGCCCTTTATATTTGCATGATGGCTACCATAGTTCCAGGCACCACCACAGATATAATAGTGTCCAGAGGGAGTAGAGGCCACTTCTTCTTTGGATAGCCTTAAGAGTGGAGAGTCTTCTCCAAGATGCTTCTGAGCAGACTTTCCCTGCTTCATCGGCCTGGATGCATGGCACCTAAGTCAATATTGCTAAGGGTAATTGAGCCACCCTGACTGGTTTAGATCAAGTAGAAGTTTCCAGCTGAGCCTAGGGATAGATACTATCTTCATTGATGCACCCTGGCTTACAGATCAGGGAAGATGTGAATACAGAAACTCCAGGTTTGTCAGCAGGAAAGAAGGAATTGACATAAGGAACGTAACCTGATGCATTGTCAGTAAGAGTCAAAAGGCAAGGAGAGTGATGGCCACAGAAAGGAGCAGGATTTGGTGTGGAATTCCTCTCTAGGCTTTGGACATTTCTTAGAGGAGAAGCAATCAGGGATCTTCCTTCTTGTGGCAGAAACAGGCTTGGATTTGCTGATAAGGACTTGGCTCTGATCTTTTAACACATCAATTTTGAGGCAAAAGCAGATAACAGCAGCATTGCCAACTTGACAGAGATGGTTTTTCTGTTCAGTAGCCCAGTTTGAATGTCTTTAACTCTCCTCCAAACCTCACCCTTGGAGAACCTTGCATACTCCATTACAAAAGCTTTGAGCAGATGGGAATATTGAGCATGGCTTGTGGTTCTGTGTATTCTGAATCCATGGCCTTAGACTTGAGCATGGTACATATTAATTACTTTATCAACTAAGAAGGACTATGTCTGCCCTCCTAGCCTAGGAAGCTGTTGTGAGGATTAATGAATGAAATATTGTTAAAAACGTACTTGCACATGAACACTATTTCATTTTCCTTTGGATTAACCAAATCTGTCTACTCACAGTTCTCTAAAGTCACTCATTTTGAAATTTTTTTACCTTTCCCACAGCTTCATGCTGTTTCTTCTTCCTATTCTGCCACTTCCTCCATCTGCAATGCTTTTGCCTTCTTCACCTTGGGTCTTATTTACTGTTGAAAGTTTGACTTTACCACAGACTTTTTTATGAGGGCCTCTCCTCTCACACAGATGTCAGCATGTCATTCTCTGAAGAAGCCTGTGGAATGGAGGACGTTGGAGATATGCCCTCATTGTGTCAGAAAGAGTCTCGGGAGGTTAACACTGTCTGGGAGATAAGTGGATCATTAGTACTGTGGAATCAGAAGGCTGTCAGTGTGGGGCTACGTGACACAATGAAGGAGATGCACAGGACTAAACAAAAGACAAAATTACACTGGCAGCCTTTGGCTAGAGTCCTGGTCCCCTATATGGCATTTTTCTTGAGTTATATAGGTTATTTGAGCATCATGTTTTTTATTTTTCAAAAGGAACCCACACCTATCACCTATCTCTTTTCCCTTTCTCTCTTCAGTGAGAATGTAAAACTTCACAAGTCAGAGACCATTCTTATTTTATTTATAAATTTAGCAATTACAGCCAGCTCATAGTGGCACAATAACCTGGCACAATAACTACTGGTTGAGAAACAAATGAGTATAAAATAAGAAAACATAGATGCTTAAGGTAAGATGAAATACAAAGTATTCTTCCCTCCCTTCCTGCATGAACTTCTCATGGATCCCAATAGAGACTAGTGATACTGCTGATAAAGGCTGAGAGGTCACCTTTTCTTGTGCACTGTACACTATGAAATTGTTTTAATTAAAGTCTAGAATGTGTGAGAGCAAGGGAAGACCTGTCTTGTATCAGACTGTCACCTATGTATCTTGTCTTCAGGTTGTCCAACATCTAACGGCAAAAGAGTAACATGCATATCTCTACCTGTCACCTCTGCACTTAGGGCAGACATTGTTAATTCATTGTGATGCTTGTCCACTGAGCTTGTACATGGCTTTTGCATTCTTTTCAAACCATTTTTACAGCCAGCTAATACTAACTGCTTAGAACTGACACTTAAATTTAAGTCTGTTTTCTATCCTTCTTAGTCTTAATTCTAGTGTGGTTATTTATTTTTTTTTTCATTTGTGAATTTTCCAGAAAGTCTCCATCAGTGGAAACTCCATAGTCTCCTGCTGTTAATCATATCTTTGTTCTTTTTTGTTTTCTGGCCACTGAAATGTTCTTATATCTAATTCAATCTTTCCTGCAGAAAAAATAGAGCTGTCCTTATTCTTCAACTGGAACAAGTATCTCAAAGAAATATGATTTGTTTTTATGTCTACAAAATAAAAGAACTAGCAAAGGAGAAATGAATCAATCCAGCTTGGTGAGATTACTGTGGAATTTATTAGAACTAAACCCCCATGCATAGAAGGGCTGCACCTGGAACACCAAATTCATTTTTAAGTGTACTGCATTTGTTTCCATCATAAACTTAGGCACACTTTAGAAAAAAAATCATTTCAAGCACTTTACATTTTCTAATTGATTTATTACCCTGGAACCAGTTCAGAATCAAGGAACAGGAGTGATTAAAAAGCCAGGAGCACTGATTTATGGTGAAAGCTTAGGGCTGAATAAAATCTGCACCTTGGTGAATCAGGGAGCCCCTGGCAGATGCCTTCACCGCTGGAATGACCTGGCGGTGTGCAAGGGCCAAAGCAAGAGACCCATTATTGCACTTGGCCATCAGATTTTTCAAAAGGGAAACTTTATTTGTTTATTTATTTTTAAATGAAGAAAAATTCAGTCAGGCAGCTTGACTCTCAAGGGCTAGTGCCTGTCCCAAAACACTGCGTACTGAGGATTGCTGATGGACCAAGGTTGAGATCAAGGACTGGCAGCTCCTCTGCATTCATGAAAAAAAAAAAAGAAAGAAAGAAAAGGAAAAAAAGAAAAAATAAGGCACCTTCCACCTTGCCCTTCCCATCCTCCTCTTGCTAACAGCCCATCTGTTTTAAATATAGATTTGGGGGAGATTTTCCTCTCCTCCTGTCTCTGGAAATAAATTGAAAATCAGCAACACTAAACCTAAGAAATGTAACAATCTAATCCACTGTGGAGAATGCTTCTTGTCTAAAACATTGTGTCTGTGGATTATAAGCACGCACATAGGCATTTACATGATTAGTTTCTTCCAGGTTTTTGGCTTAGCAAATCTTCTCAGGTTCTTCAAAAAATGTGTAATAATAATACCAACAAAATGGCTCATATATTCTTTACTTTTTAAAAAATCCTTTGATTTTATTTTTATTATTCTAAGGATACATTTCTGTCAAATAAAGGTAAATGCTATTTCTTTGCTTCATAACATGAATTTAAAATGCATTCACACCCAAAGTGTTAAATGATTATTTATGATGCATTTCTTATGACTTAGTTGGTTAGGGGAGAAATAAACGTTTAAAGAATTGGAAAGAATCACACTGAGTTGAAGGGTACTAATGCTGAGGATGGGACCCTCAGCCCGTCTCATGTCACTGTATGGCTGGGTCCTCTCAGGGGTGAGGCAAGGGCAGGGTGGCTAGTGAGGCGAGGGCAGCACGCTCCTTGTCATTGCTAGGGACGGCTCTACAGGAAATCAGAGACACTAACCTGGGTGAAGCTGAATTTAAGAACACTGGATAAAAGAGAACTTTAAAATCTTAAAGCAGAGGGTTTGCAAAAGGAGTTGGTTTGATGGAGCGAATTGGGTCAAAAAGATGGACAGGTCCCCAGGAGACCCTGAGGGGGCCTTGCTTAGGGTCAAGGACAGAAGTAAACTCTTTGATATAGAGGACTTGGAGAGGGAGGGGAAAGCCATGGCAGCAGATGATTCAGGGGCAAGCACTCGGTGCTGCCACATGACACAACCCCAGGCAGTGTCATTCTTCTTGTTTTCAACAAGAATGGGGCCTTCTGGAGCTGGGGAAACAGAAGTGCTGAAAAGCCTTCGATAAAGACTTTCTGAGCTTTTCAGATGTGCTCACAAAGAGTTTCTGATGGAGTGACATTTAAGTTAACCCATGATGACATAGAATTAACTAGAAGGTGGAATGAAGAAAATTCTAGGTCTAACAAAAAGCAACTGCAAGGATAAGGGGGTCTACAAGGACATGGGTTTTCTTGGTCATGACCTGAAGATGACAAGAGAGAGCTTTGGTGACCGAGGTAGGAGTGTTGGAGAGGGTAGGTGTTGATCTTCAGAGAGCAAGGAATAGCACAAGGGACAATGGGCATCATTCTGCAGCATGTGGTACCATTGAAGGATTTCACAGTGAGTTTCTCCATCAGAGAATGATGTGGAGAAACTGTGTTGTCAATAGCATGGAGAGCAGGGGTGGGCTGAGGCTGCTGGCAGAGGGCCAGTGAGGAGGCTATTGAAATAACTGAGGCAAGGAGTAATAAGGGTTGGAGCAAAGCCCCCCAGAGGGGATGGGGAAGCAGCAGGGGCAGGACTTCACAACCAACAGTTTCCCTCAAACTTCTTATGCCTGTGTCCTTCGGAGGAGTCAGGTTGAATTATGTTGTTGAGCTCACTGATGGATAGCATGTGAAAATACCTAGAAACGATTTATTTTTAACTTGCTTAGGCACAGAGATTGAGAAATATCTAGAACAACATAACCTGGCACATTCTTCATCTTCTGCAGAATAATTCTGCCTTATTAATAGTAGGGTCCAGTTTATAACTCATTTTCACATTTTTTCCTCCTTAGTAGTTTATTTTATCCTATTTACTTAAAAGATGAATTTTGTATGTATATGCCTAAGAGTTGAGAAAAGTGGAATGCAAAACAATTTTTGAATTCTACTTTTCCCCTTTAACCTTCTAAGTATTTTCCATTCCACCCAAAATTCTTAGTAAACATAATTTTGAAGGATTGCATACTTTCTTTTGTATTGCTATATTTGTACCAGTTTATTTATTTATTTTATTTTAAAAAGAATAAAACAAAAGAGAACAGAACAAAGCAAATCATAACAGAACAATGCAAGAAACAGAGCACTTCACAACAAGACAATCAGACATTAAGAGTAGCTACCATAATGTCTCTTTTCTTTGAAATAGTTGAGCACATCTTCACACACAAAAATATCAAACATAACAATACAGTATAAAACCATTCAAAAGAATAAAAACATTACAGGACTTCAAAACCAAATAACCAGAAATGAACAATGGCTACTATAATATCTCATTTTCCTCAAAAAATTTGTTTATACCATCACACATAATAAAATCAAATAAACCACAACAGGATAGAACCAATCAAAACAGAAGAACAAAACCATGGTAGGACTTCAAAGCAAGATGATAATAAATCAGCAATGGCTACCATAATGTATTATTTTCTTCAAAATAGCTATTCATACTGTCACACATAATAAAAACAAACAAAACAGAATAAAACCAATCAAACAAATGAATGAAAGCATTATAAGACTTCAAAGCAATATACTAGGAAACCATGATTACCATAATATATCTCATTATGTTCAAAATAGCTGCCCCTCCTATCTAAAAGCATAAAATCTAACAAAACAAGACATAACAAAACCATACCTAACAAAATTGTGTAAACAATGTAAGAGTTCAGGATAAGACAATAATTAATTGACAGTAGTTGCCACATTTCCCTCCCAGGTGTTTCCTTCCCTTTACTCTTATAAAAACTATTTTGCTTTTGGATCTCATTAACTCCTTCTATTTCTTATGCTAGAGTTCACATGTATGAGTTTGAACTGTTTTGGCCATTAACATGATCTCCAGTTGCATCCATTTACCTACAGGAGCCTTGAGATTATTCTAATTTATAGCTGGGTAGCTTTCCACTGCATGAAAATACCATATCTTTCTTATCCATTCTGTTGATGGGCAAGTTACTCTTGCTTTTTTTTTTTTTTTGGTCTCTTGTCACATGGAACAATTGTTTTCTATCCTTTGATTTTCAGTCTATGAATTTCCTTTCCAGTTACATGTGTTTATTTTATACAGTATATTGATGGATCTTATTTCTTGATCCACTCTCCCTGTGTTTCTTTTTATTGGTGACCTGAGGCCATCTACATTAGTGGTTACAACTGGCATACATTGGTTTGTCTCTGCCTTGCTATCCTCCTGTTGTTGGCCCTCCCCTTTCCCCTTTCATTCAATTGCCTGTCTTGTTTGGTGATCCCCCTCTGCTGCTGTTCCTGGAACTACGGTCATCTTTATCTCTCTCTAGAATATCCTTTAGCACTCTCTGTAGGGTTGGCTTGCAAGTCATGAATTCTTTCAGTTGCTCTTTATCATGGAAGTATCTTATTTTTCCATCAATTTTGAAAGATAGTTTTGCTGGGTAGATCAATCTGGGTTGGAAGTTGTTTTCTTTCAGGGTTTGAAACACTGCAATCCAAACTCTTCTTGACTTGATGGTTTGTGTTGATAAGTCTGCTGTGATTCTGATTGGTTTTCCTTTACAGGTGATCTGTCTATTTTCTCAAACAGCTTTTAATATTCTGCTCTTGTGCTGAATATCTGGGATCTTGATTATTACATGTCTGGGCATAGATTTACTTTTATTATGGCTAGTTGGAGTCCTACACACCTCACTTACCTGCATGCCAGATCCATTTCCCATGTTTGGGAAATTTTCTTCTGTTACTTCTGTGAATATCCTTTTCATTTCATTTGTATTGACCCCTGCTTCTTCATCTACACCTATCATTCTTTTTTTTTATTTGAAAGAAAATAAAACAAAAGGGGACAGTGCAGAGCAGATCAGAACAGGACAACATAGGCTACACAGTGCTTTACATTAAATCAACTGGACATCAACAGTAGCTAACACCATATCTCTTACTCTGCTATAGTTGAGCATAGTTTCAAATACAATAATATCAAACATAACACAATAGTATAAAGCCATGCATAGAGTGAAAGAATTACAGGGCTTTATGAACTGAATAACAGAAAATGATCAATGGGTACTATAATATCTCATTTTTGATAAAAAAAATTTTGTTTGAACTATCACACATATTCAAATTCCAATAAGACACAATGTGATAGATAGAAGCAATGGTAGTAGAACAAAAAAAGCATGGTAGGACTTCTAAGAAGGATGATATTAAATCAGCAATAGCTGTCATAATGTTTTGTTTTCTTCAAAACAGCTATTCATATCATCACGTATGATACAGTCAAACAAAACAGGATAAAACTATTCCAACTGATGATTGAAAAATTTTGAAAGACTTCAAAGCTATGAGCTGGGGACTCATGCTTACCATAAAGTCTTATATACTCTTATCAAATTTCATACTAGGGAGACTATATGGTATTTACCCTTGTGAGTTTGGTTTATTTTGCTTAAGAGAATGGTCTCAAGTCGTGTCCATTTATTTATAAATATCTCAATGTGATCATTCTTTATAGCTGAGTAGTACTCCATTGTATAAAAATGCCACAACTTTTTTATCCATTCCTCAGTTGATGGGCACTTAGGTTGTTTCCAA